>VIAB01008890.1:77552-92696 GCA_009801035.1 Oophaga pumilio
CCGATACTTGCAGTATCGTATCGCTCAACACTAGTGTGGACATAAAATTCTAAAATAATTCGGTGGGACCCTGCCAGATCAGGAATATATCGTCAATATACCACATCCAACGGATGACGCAAACTGATCTGAAAGTAAGAGGTATCTCTCCCAAAACCCCAGGATCAGGTTGGCATTTGCAGAGCCTTGTTCGTTAGTGACCTCTAATGGTAGAGATCTTATTTGTTTTAATTCTGCTCTTTCAAAGACCAGTGCATCGGGAACTACTTAAGGCTGTGGTTAGCTCCAGTGCCTTTATGAATTGCAGAATTCTTTGAAAAAGACAGCAGACATTATTTTTATTTTTCAGATGATTACTGGGTGTTTTGGTATTACGAATTGCACCATCTACTGACTCATATGTTAACTGTGCCATGAAATGTGGCTGCAAATACTTGGTGTATATCATGAAGCACTTTAAAACAGAGATCACAATGCTGGTGCTTAGTAGTTAAAAATTGGCCCCTTTTACCTTGAAGGATTTGTGGTCAAACACCTACAATTGGAACAATATCTGACTTCTTTACTGATGTTTTGAACTTAAACTTCAACCCAGTGTTACACAGTTATATAGAAAATCCAAGTAACAGATTAAAACTACTGCGGTAGCAGCAGGTGTTGTGGCTGCTATGATTCCAGCAGATGATGACCATCACCACTGATTACAAAGATTATTGTGGATTATGGATCATCATCATATTGTGGATCATCCCTTCAGATGCAAGTATTTGAAGGAATGTCAGTGTAGGGGATCATCCTTATTCTCATTTGCACATGGAAACAGGACAAGCAATTGAATGAAACTGAAAGGGAAAAGATACAAATTAGATGTTAGAAAAAACTTTTTGACAGTGAGGGAACTATTTCCCGACATGCGTCGTACTAGTACTGCTCTGCGGGTGGTGCGTTCCCGCAAACAGCAGTACTAGTATGGCGCACCGATCGCGCGGCCTCACACTGAGTGCCGTGGCAATCGGGTCCGGGTGTCAGCTGTATGTGACAGCTGACACCCTGCAGCAGTGGTCACGATTGGTGCTAGTGTAAGCAGGTTGCAAGATGCAGTGACGCAAGAAAGGCAGAGCAAGGGTTAACAATTTAATTAACAGTAAAGGTCCTCCTCGCAGGGAGATAAAACAGTTAAACCGGGGGTATATAAAAGAGAATGGTAAAATTTTCAACAGTTCACTCAGTAAACTTATCATGTCCATGATTTCCTCAGCTACAAATGATCCGATGAGGGTTGTAGTCCCAGCAGCAACTGATGCGATGTCCTCCGATGGGGGGTCCTCAGCTCCCAGTCTAGTCCAGACGGGCGGTCTCGGGTCATACTCGTCATACTCGTCATACTCGGGCAGTCTCGGGTCCATAAGGACTTTCAGCCAAATTCACAGGCGCTGCCAAAGTCCCGCTATCAGATGAGGTCTCTGGTACTCTGGTCAGTAAATGGGGCTGCAGCGCCAGTCCCTGTATGCAGCCAATGCCTTTACGCACGAGCGTGGCCCTCAACTTAACACAGTCCACTGGCCTGCCTCTGCTCACAGTCCCGATGCTGAGTCCGTGGGATATCAGCTGCAGTCTACCGTGCTTCTGCTCCCTGACAGCCGGAGTATGCTGCGCATGCACACCCCCTGCCTCTGTCTCTGCCGGCGGGAAACTCTCTGAAGCTGCACGCGCTTTTGCCCTTGACACGTCCCTTCTTCCTGGGTCATTGTGTCCTTCCGATCACCTATTTATTCCCTCAGGCAACATAGGACTCAGCTTCAACAGTTCCGGACCAGGCTCGGTACAGGTACCCACAGCCCGGTCTTCCTCCTTACACTACCCCTCTCCTTTAGCTCGCCATTCCACAGGCAAGAGTTCCTGCAGCAGACGTTGACACTCCTCCATCTCTTGAATGATTTCTGCCAAATAAATTGGTCTTGTTTATAACGGGCGGGAGATATTCCAGCTGTCGTTCGTTCAGTACGGCATAAGTCAGGTTGAGTGGTCGAGTCGGGTTGGGTGATCGAGGACAGGGGCACGTCCGAATTCAATGGTGCAGCCATCTCTGGAGTATCAGGCCCTCATACTTCTTCTGGACTGGTGGGTGGCAAGCCGTCCATGTCAGAGGGCAAAGCAAGTGGTTCTTCAACACAATCGAGAATCGTGGGAGTGACCATTTCAGGGACACTTGGCACTCTCTCCTCCCTTCAGGATCTCGTGACAGGCAAGGACACAACATACTTCTGTGGACTATATGGGTTGGTGCCTCTTCTTCCCCTTCAGGTAGAACTTCACAGATGGGACCTTTGGATCCAAATCGGTGTTTTAGCCGATACGGAGTCTTCTCCCATCGATGCTCTAACTTGCCCCGAGGTCGCTTGTCTAAGACCAACACTCGATCTCCGGCCTTGAGAGCTATCCCTCGAAGAGGCATTGCTTCATGGTGCTGGAGTTCCTGGAACTTAGTCTGCACCAGCCGATGAAGAGTCTGCAGCTGATGACGGTGTTCTTGGGCCCAGGAAGACACCCTCGTCTGTGGGTAGTCTTCTCCCGTATCCAGCTCCAGCTAGGTGATTTCCTGTCCTTTTCGCACAAACAGTAGGGTATGCAGAGTGTATCCTTTTGTACTGTGCCCTCGGTTATTATACACCCAGACTAGTTCAGCCATGTATTCAGACCACGGTGGTATTTTCCGATCTTCCTCCAATGTTCAGAGCATCTGAATCAGTGTCCAGTTGAATCGTTCAGAGGCTCCATTCCCCTGAGGGTGATAGGGCATTGTCCTTGACTTTTCGATCTGGTACAGGCGATGCAACTCCTCCATAACTTGACCTTGAAAACAGTCAGAATGGATCCTCTTCGGGCAACCGTACACCTGGATGAAGTTTCGTCAGATAGCCTGCATCACTGACTCAGCAGTCTGATCATGAGTTGGAGTCACTACAGCGAACTTGGTGAAGTGATCGGTCATCACCAGACAATGTTCATATCCGAGATGAGCTGGACCCTAAGGGAGTATAAGTCACAATGGTCTGCATAGGAGCCCTCTGTTCTGGGGTTTACCTAATTCACAGCTCCAACATTGCTGACAGGCCTCCTCCACTGCAGTCTTCAATCGGGGATGATAGACCAACTTCTGTAACCACTAGAACATCTTCTCCGGGCTGAAGTGAGCTCCTCTCTCATGAGCCTCCATGGCCACCACGCTGATCAACTTTTCTGGGAGCACCACTTGCCAGGTGACCCCCAAATCCTGTACTAACTGCACTTTCTGATAGAGCAAGCCGTATTCCAATTGGAGCCTCTCCCACTGCCTGAGAATCTGCAGAGTTACCGGGGACAGAGCATCTCTCTCACTTCGGCTGGGGAGTTGTTTTAAGGCCACCCACTGCCTCAACTGAGCGAGTTCCCTATCTTCTTGCTAGAGCAGTACCCAATCATCATGAGGTCGTCCCAGTACATGTTCTCCCGATGCCTCTCCGATCTGTCCCTGCATCGCCACCAACATCCTCGCAAGGTCCCAAAACCCAGGAATCTCTTCTGCCTCTAACTCTTTGTCTTGGTTGTGCCCAGGACGCTCATGGGTCACTCCTGACAGAGAATCAGCATGTGTATTCTCGGCTCCATTTCGATATGCAATCTTGTATCGGTGTTTCACCATGCGAGCCACCCATATTTGCTCCAAGGCCCCCAATTTTGCATTTTCTAGGTGGGCTAGAGGATTGTTATAGGTGCGCACCAAGACTTCGGACCTTGACAGGTATTCGGCGAACTTCTCGGTCATCGCCCACACTAATGCCAGAAATTCCATTTTGAAAGAACTGTAGTTATCCGCGTTTCGTTCTGAGTCATGGAGGGACCTGCTCGCGTAGGCAATCACTTGTTCTTTCCCATCCTGCATCTGTGACAACACGCCCCCAGACCATGTAGGCTTGCATCGGTGCGAAGGATGAAGGGTTGGGAGAAGTCTGAATAGGCCAATATGGGTGCTTCAGTCAGAGCCATCTTCAAGGCTCGTAAGGCTTCTTCCTAGCTTTCATTCCACTGAATGATCCGATTCTTTGCACCGGATGGCACACCTTTCAATAACTTTAACCTTCGTTAGTATCCGGTAAGCCCCAGAAAGGCCCGAACGTCCTTTACTGTCTTCGGGGTGGGCCAATCCTGTACTGCCGCTATCTTTTCACGGGTCTCACTCCTTCAGCAGATAAAACATGTCCCAGGTATTCAATTTGCTTGCCGAAAATGTGACATTTTTGGGGCTTCACTTTCAGGCCGTGCTTCTGCAGCTGACTCAACACCTGCTCCAGCCATCGGAGATGCTCCTCAAAGGTAACTGCATAAACGATGATGTCATCCAGATAAATGAAGGTAGCCTCAAAGTTCAGGTCTCCTAAACATCTTTCCATCAGTTGCTGAAAGATTCCAGGGGCGTTAGTGAGGCTGAAGGGCATCCTGTTGAATTCAAACAACCCCTTGGGCAGAATGAATGCTGTCTTCGGTCGATCATGCTCTGCCATGGGCACCTGCCAATATCCACTGGCCAGATCTAGTGACGAGAAGTACTTTGTCTTTCCCAGGGTGGACAATGATTTCTCAATTCTCGGTAGGGGATAAGAGTCTTGCACGGTACAAGCATTCAGTCACCAGTAGTCAACACAAAAACGCAGGGTTCCATCTTTTTTTCAAACTAGAATGATGGGAGCTTCCCACAGGCTCTGGCTCTTCCATATAACTCCTGTACGCAGCCAATGCCTTTACGCATGAGAGTGGCCCTCAACTTAATGGTGTCCACTGGCCTGCTTCTGCTCACAGTCCCGATGCTGAGTCTGTGGGATATCAGCTGCAGTCTACCGTGCTTCTGCTCCCTGACAGCTGGAGCATGCAGCGTACGCACACCCCCTGCCTCTGTCTCTGCTGGCAGGAAACTCTCTGAAGCTGTGCACACTTTTGCTTTTTACACGCCCCTTCTTCCTGGGTCATTGGGTCCATCCGGTCCCCTATTTCTTCTTCCATGCAACATGAGACGCAGCCTCAACAGTTCTGGACCCTTTTCAGTACAGGTACCCACAGCCCAGTCTTCCTCCTTACACTATCGGAAGACTGACAATGGCATAGAGAAGCATTGCGTAGGGAGGGGGCTCCTTGCACGCTTCTATAAGAATAACGCGATGCAATCGAGTTGTTCTGATGGTATCCATGGAGACCCCCGCTACCAAGATGGCCACGGGGTCCTTCCGGGTCCTGAAGGGAGGTGGCTTGTCAGTACCTGCTGAGAGCAGACGCTGACATGCCTCCTTCTCTGCCTATCAGATTGCTGATCTGATACAGTGCAGTGCAAAGTGTCAGATCAGCGATATGACATTATATAGTGATGTCCCATACTGGGACAATGTAAAAAAGTAAAAAAAGAAATATTAGAATGTGTAAAAATATTTTTTTTTCAATTCCTAAATAAAGAAAAAAAAAATTTATATTTTTCCAATAAATACATTTATGTAAATAAAAAATAATAAAAGTACACATATTTGGTATCGCCACATCCATAATGACGCGCTATATAAAACTATCCCTCTAGTTAACCCCTTCAGTGAACACCATAAAAAAATAAAAAATAAGGCAAAAAACAATGCTTTATTATAATACTGCCGAACAAAAAGTGCAATAAAATGCGATCAAAAAGATGGATGTAAATAAAAATTGTACCGCTGAAAACGACATCTTGTCCTGCAAAAACAAGCCTCCACACAGCTCTATCAGCAGAAAAATAAAGAAGTTATAGCTCTCAGAATAAAGCAATGCTAAAATAATTATTTTTTCTAAAATATAGTTTTTATTGTGTAAAAGCGCCAAAACATAAAAAACTATATAAATGAGGTATCGCTGTAATCGTACTGACTCGAAGAATAAAGCTGCCTTATCAATTTTACCACACTCGGAACTGTAAAAATAAAAGCAATTCTTGAGTTGCTGGTTTTTGTTCATTCTGTCTTCCAAAAATCGGAATAGAAAGCGATCAAAAAATGTCATGTGCCTGAAAATGGTACCAATAGAAACGTCAGCTTGTCCCGCAAAAGACAAGCCCTCACATGACTCTGTCGGCTGAAATATGAAAAAATTATAGATCTCAAAATATGGTGACCCAAAAAATAGTTTTCGCTATAAAAAGCATCTTTCAGTGAGTGACAGCAGCCAAACATAAAAACCCAATATAAATTTGATATCACTGTAATCGCACCGACCCAAATAATAAAGTCGCCTAATCACTTATACCGCACGAGAAACAGTGTAAAAAATAAATAAAACCAATTCTTCACCTGCTGTTGATTTTTTCATTCTGCATCCCAAAGATCACAGAAAGGCTTGGCTCACATTTATCCTGCACTCTGTGCTGTGCGCTTACATCGGAGTTTCTGTGTAAATCTCTAAAATACGTGATTCTGACAGAACCCCGGCGGAAGATTCCCTATAATGAGGCAGATGGAGGCACTGTGGACGCAGTCTGACCAGTGATCCGGTGGTGTCAGTTCTTTAAGGGGAAGTGTCATGACAGCGGTGACCTGGTCTGTGGCCCTGGGCATCCAATGAAAATGATGATAAGAGAATGATAAAGTTTATGAAAGATTGGTGACGCCACCTGTGGTACTCGGCAAATAAGGTGTTAGCTGATGCTGCAGATTCAGTCCACTAGGGTAGTTGTTGATGCAACAGTGTTGGTTCAGCTCTCCACAGGTAGAGCTATGCCCTAAGGCAGTAATAGTGTAAAATGATGGTGATGATGGTTGTAGTGCAGGGCTGAGGTGACGCAGCAAATAAACAGGAGGACACAGCAATGTGCAGTATTCACAGGTTTTACTCACAGTTCTGATGTTACAATCCCCAGCCGGGGTGCTGTGTCCTCGGGGTCTGTGGTCCAGTCAGCTCTCAGGTAACTTGGGTTGCACATTGCCAGGGCTCCCTTAGATGTTTCTTTCCTGGCCATCTCACTATGCTGGCTACCACCTCTCCTGCCTTGCGTCTTCACACACAGTGTCCTGAGCCAGTAGACTTGGATCTTGTCGGGCGACGTTGGTCAGACCCCTGGATCCTATATGTCTGCCTTTTCAGTGAATGTGCTGGATGTGGCTGCAGCACATGCAGATACTGCAGCCTCCAGTTTTCTAGCTGAGTCCTTAGTTTCTCCACTAGTTTTGGGGATGGTCCCCTAACTGCGACCTGATCCCTCCACCGATGCTGTGAATGCAGGCCCCACAGATGGATCTCTCACTATCCGTGCACCTGAGACTGCTTCTTCCTCTCCTCCTCTGGAGCCTCTCTCTCTCTCTGTAGTCTTTCCTTCAGGAGCTACTCTATCTGCTCCTCACTCCTCCTCTCCCTCCAGCAGACTCTTTCCAGAAAATTCTCAGACCACTGTCACACTCTCTGACTCTTCCTGCCTTTCTGCCTTCCCCGCCGACTCCCCAACACCCTGTCCTACCCAGCCTGGGATAAGGCCATCCTCCCAAAGGGTACACCCAGATGCCCCAACTGAACTGGTGTGTGCTGGGTGTGAGTGTTAGAGTCCTGGGTAGTGCCCCTCTCCTTACCTGAGAGTGGGATACCACACCTCTGGATGAGGTGCAGTACCTCTGTGGCGACTGGATCCCAAAGCGCCACACCTCCTTATAGTAAATGGATCCCTCAGGGGATTCATCTGAATCATGTCACTCAGAGATTTAGATGGAAACCCCAAAGTAAGTGATCAGCGTGGAGCACTGGATAAATGTGATCTTAAACGTTATGTAAAATGTTCCCAATAAAAGCTTCAACTAAATCCACAAAAAAAGCAAGTTTTCACTGAGGTCCATCATATGTTAGCGTAAATATAGGGGGCTTCCATGTTACTGGCAGCACAAAGGCTCTGGAAAAGTGAAATGGCTCCTCACCCGCCAAAAGAAATTCAGCAAATTCTCAGCTCCAACTCCAAATGCCCCCCTCCCTTCTGAGCCCCAGTATACCTAAACAACATTTAGCGCCGAAATGTTTGGCATTTCTGTAGTGATGAGAGACCGCCTAATTTACAGGTGTGTGTCTTCAGAAGCACGGGCTGGGCATAATGTACTGGTCACTACAATGGCAGTTTGCAATATGTATTCAGCAACACCCAATACTGCTTGTTTCTGAAAAATACTCATGGAGTCAAAATCATCACTACATCTGTAGATAAATTCCCAAAGGGTTATAATTTTCAAAATGGGGTCACTTGAGGGGTGATTCTGCTTTTTTAGCACTTAGGGACTCTTTATATGGAATCCGCAAACTAGTCTAGGAAAATCTGCGCTACTGGAGGCAAATAGCGCTCCGTCTCCCAAGTCACTCCGTATGACAAAGTAGTACTGTACAGCCACATATGGGGTATTTATGCAATCAGCAGAAATTGTGGGACAAATTCTGGTGCCATTTTTACCCATTTCCCAGTATTAAAATGTAAAACTTGGGGCTAACGCACAATCTTGGTGGTAAAAATTTAAATTATTTTTTCCTCACTGCCCAATGGTATTAAGTCTGTGACACACCTATGGTGTCAATATAATCACTGCACCCCTAAATGAATTCAATGAGAGGCTTAGTTCATAAAATGTGGGGCTCTGCTGTTCTGGCACCTCAGGGGCTCTGTCAATGTAACATGGAACCCTCAAACAAGTGCAGTAAAATCTGCACTGCAATATGGCACTACTTCCCTTCTGAGCTTTGCACTGTGCCTCAAGAGTAGTTTTAAACCACATATGGGATATCTATGAACTCAGGAGAAATTGCACAACAACCTTTGGGTCCATTTTCTCCTTTTGCCCTTGTGAAAATGCAAAATTTGCAGCTAAAAAAGATTTATGTGGGAAAAATATGATTTTTTTATTTTCATGACTTAACGTTATAAACTGCTGTGAAGCACCTGGTGGTTCAAGGTACTCAATACACATCTAGATAAGGTCCCAAAGGGGTCTAGTTTTCAAAATGGTGTCACTTGTGGGGTGTTTCCACTGTTTAGGCACATCAGGGGCTCTCCAAACGCGACATGGCATCCGCTAATTATTCCAGTAAATTTTACATTCAAAAAGTCAAATGGCGCTCTTTCCCTTCTAAGCTCTGACGTGCGCCCAAACAGTAGTGTTCCCCAACATATGGGGTATCTGTGTACTCAGGAGAAATTGCACAACAAATTATATGGAGAAATTTCTCCTGTTACTCTTATGAAAACGCAAAATATGGAGTTAAAAAAGATTTATTTTGGAAAAATGTGATTTTTTTATTTCCACGGCTCTACTTAATAAACTTCTGTGAAGCACCTGTGGGTTCAAGGTGCTCAATACACATCTAGATAAGTTCCCTAAGGGGTCTAGTTTCCAAAATAGTGTCACCTGTTGGGGATTTCCACTGTTTAGCCACATCAGGGGCTATCCTAACGTGACATGGCGATATGTTAATTGTGCCAACAAATGTTATATTCAAAAAGTCAAATGGCACTCCTTCCCTTCCGAGCCCTGCCATTCGCCCAAGCAGTAGATTTACCCCACATATGGGGTATTGGCATGCTCAGGAGAAATTGCACAATAAAATGTATGGTCCATTTTCTCCTGTTACCCTTGAGAAAGTAAAGAAAATTAGGTCTAAAGGAAAATTTTTGTGAAAGAACAGTAAATGTTTATTTTTTTTCTTCCATATTCCAAAAATTCCTGTGAAGCACCTGAATGGTTAATAAACTTATTGAATGTGGTTTTGAGTACCTTGGGGGCTGCAGTTCTTAGAATGATGTCATTTTTAGGTATTTTCTGTCATATAGGACCCTCAGAGTCACTTCAAATGTGAGGTGGTCACTAAAAAAAATGGTTTTGCAAATTTTGTTGTAAAAATGAGAAATCGCTGATCAACTTTTAACCCTTATAACTTTCTAACAAAAAAAAATATTTTTCCAAAATTGTGCTGATATAAAGAAGACATGTGGGAAATGTTACTTATTAACTATTTTGTGAAAATATGACTCTCTGATTTAAGGGCAAAAAATTAAAAGTTTGAAAATTGCAAAATTTTCAAAATTTTCACCAAATTTCCACTTTTTTTTTAAATAAACACAAGTCATATCAAAGAAATGTTACCACTATCATAAAGTACAATATGTCATGAGAAAGCATTCTCAGAATCACCAGGATCCATTGAAGCATTCTAGAGATATGACCTCATAAAATGACACTGGTCAGAATTGTAAAAATTGGCCTGGTCAGGAAGGTGAAAACAGGCTTCGGGGTGAAGGGGTTAATGAGTGGAACAGGCTGCCATGACAGGTGGTGAGTTCTCCTTCAATGGCAGTCTTCAAACAGAAGCTGGACAGACATCTGTTTGAGATGGTTCAATGAACCCTGCATTGAACAGGGGGTTAGACATGATGACCCCTGAGGTCCCTCCCAACTCTAACATTGTATAATTCTATTTTAATACGCAAACTGTCTGAGATTTTAATTGTAACTTTTTTTTAACTTTCCTACAGCTGTGGTCATCATACTGGATTTTCCCTAAGTCACTGAAACATTTATACACTCTCGTTTTCTCCACAGCGTCAGCGCACATTTCCGCAAGTCAGCTACAGCTGCCGCTGCTCTGGAAGTTCTCCAGTAGCACATGCAAGTGCCAGCTCCCTGACTAGTATCTATTGTCACCATGCTCTGGAATTCTACACTGCACATGCTGTGGTGGTAATCCTTGCTTACTTTGCTTATAGCATATCCAGTATTACCAGTGTGTGGTCCCTCTGATGTTGTTCTATTTTTCTACTTTGATATATATTCTACTGTTTTGTATACAAGTACTGTCACTTTTTTGCTTGTAGTGCCACATTTTACCCTGTTTGTCTAATAAAACTTTTTTACTTATCTAGAGTTATGCTTCTGTACCTCTTTCCCTCTTTAGACCACTTGTTTGGTGTCTCCTCTTCTTTATTTCTGCGCAAATTGGGTAACAATGAGGAGGTGGATGGTGAGGAGGAACAAGAGGAACAGAAGCTGGTAGCCACACAATCATCGTCCCATGTCTCCTACGTGGATGGGCTGAGGATGAGAATGAGGAGGAAGAGAGGGAGGAGGAGAAGAAGATGGAGAGTCATCATCATGGTGGAGACAGAGAAGTGTTGGCTATATGGAGCACTTGGCACATAAGGCTGACTTTATCTACCACTACCTTTCACGTGACGCTCGCGTTATATTCATATTGGCAAAAAAAAGAGAACTGGTTGGTAACCATACTAGACCAACGCTACAAGGACAACTTTGCATCTCTTTTTCCTGAGTTGGAGAGGTCTTCTAAAATTATGCTATACCAGAAGGCCATTGTGTAAAATAAGTTGGAAAAATTCCCATCAGACAACGCTGCCAGCAGGGGACAAGCTTCATTGTTCATCCAAGTAGTAGAGGCTAGGGAGACACACAGCAGAGGCAGGAGTACTCTATCGAAAGTGTGAGCCAATTTTCATGACACTAGCCTAGCGGCCAGGGCCTGATGACTGGGTATTTTTGGCAACATTGGAAAATTTTTTAAAGATGGTCAAACAATACATGGCCAATCAAACCAGAGTACTACCTAATTCCTCTGTAAGCTTCAACTACTGGGTCTCAAAGCTGGACACCTGACATGAACTGTCCCTCTATGCCTTGGAGGTATTGTGCTGTCCTGCCACTTGTGTCTTGTCTGAGTGAGTTTTTAGTGCCACCGAGGAGGTCATAATAGACAGGCACTTTTACCTGTCAACAGAGAATGCACCCAGGCTCACTCTTATAAAAATTAATAAAGCCTGTAATTAGCCCCCACTTTGCACACATCAGATGACAGCAGTGCATAAAGTGTTTGTAATATTTAATACTTTAATAAGGCCTGCCATTTGTTGCTTTTCAGGGGTCTGTCGATGACTCTAATCATATTTTCTGTCTGACTTTCACTTTCTGCAAAGCCTTTATGACTGTATAAATACATCAACTACACTTACAAAATATTTTCATTTAAAATGCTGTTATGGATGTAATGACTCATCTATACAGTTTAACACGGCTATTGCATAATTATGGTTGTAAAAAAAATTAAAAACATTAAAAAAACATTAAAAAACATTAAAAAAACATTAAAAAAATTGTTCTGGATTACATTACTCATCCATACAGTATTACATGCTTTATGTCATATTTTTGTGGTATATAATAGTAGAAAAAAGAGTTGGAAAATTTTGCTTGTTTCTTCACATTTTTTACCCATATACTATTTCCGTGTTCTGGGGTACATTTCATTGCTATATAACCCACTAAATACTTTTTCAACATTTTTTGTTATTATATTGATCACCCATAAACAATTCCTTGGTCTGGAGTACATTTTGTTGATATATAAGACTCAAAAAACTTGTTCCAAATTAATCGTTATCATATTGATCATCAATAGGTTATTACATATTCTTGGGTACATTTCATTGCTATAAAAGCCTCCAAAAATATTAAAAAATTATTGGTATTATAATGCTCACCCATAGGGTATTTCATGTCTTTGGTACATTTTGTTTCTATAAAAGCATAAAAACATGTGTTCAACAATTTATTGGTAATATACTGCTCACCTATTGACTATTCCATAGTCTGAAGTACATTTATTTTTTATTTTTCCTGTAAAATGAAATTTTTGTGGGTTTGGAATATTTTATTGTCAGTCCTTAAAGTGGAGTAAAATTTTGACACCATTGTTCTCAGCAGCAATCTGGGAGTCAGAAATGCTTCCCGGGGTCTTCCCCCCTGCTGTTCTCTTTCCATTCAGAACTTTTCCCATCCATTTGAACATTTTCACTGCCCCCAGACCTCTTTGTAGGGTCTGCCGGTAAAAAGCTCAGATTTCCAATTCACTCCCATTATACTCGTTATTCAAGAGGAGCATGCAAGCATTAGGAATGCCTCGGTTCGAGGAACGAGCACCCGAGCATTTTAGTGCTCGCTAATCCTTAATAAAAATGTAAAATATATCAATAAGGACAAATATTATGAGCTCCAGATATCACAAGCAAATTAATAAAGAAAAAATGCAAAAAATTGTATGCATTGGTTGCATTTTCTAAATTTTTTTTTATTTTTTTGTTCTGTGTCTAATAATAAACATTACAAATATATATATTTTGTTGATACATGACCTTTTGTATGCACCTTTCTTGCTGTTGTACATATCAGATTTTGATTTTTACAAATTTACCACTTAAAAATAAACTGTAAAAGTTTGATATTGCCAGAATTGTGGTAACCTGAAGAATCATGTTTCCTAAGGTAACTTTTATAACATAATGAGTGCCATAAAAATAAAATAAATAAACAAGGATTAAATTACGTTTTTCTTACCATTTCACCGTACTTCAAATGTTTTTCCCATTTTCCAGTACATTGTAAGTTGAAAGTAAATAAGCAACTCATTCCAGAAAAAAGCAAGCTCTCATATGGTTATGGATGTAAAAAAAAAAAAAAGTTATACCCCTTGGAAAAAGGGAAGGAAAATACAAATGTGCTAAAACATAAAATCACCACTTTATGATGGGGTTAAAGGGTTATTTTAAACATTAAACACCACCTCCCTTCCACTCATCTTCCTGCTTACCCTGGGAATGATGTGCTCCTGTTTTACTGACAGTTCAGGGCAGTTGTTGCACTCTTGGCCCGAATTGTATGCTCTCAAATGATTCGAGCAGAGGCAAGCCAGTGGCATGAAGCTGACCAGTTCCACAGATTTGGCCAGCTTTAGAGTAGCGCTTACGAGCTCTCCTGCAGAGAGCTTGTAAGCACTGTACTCCTTGCCTAGTTGACAGTGGGTGATAACTTAGGCGTCGAGCAGTAAGCAATATAATTAAAAAAGGATTTTGTAATATATACTGTATATATATATATATATATACAGTACAGACCAAAAGTTTGGACACACCTTCTCATTTAAAGATTTTTCTGTATTTTCATGACTATGAAAATTGTACATTCACACTGAAAGCATCAAAACTATGAATTAACATATGTGGAATTATATACTTAACAAAAAAGTGTGAAACAACTGAAATTATGTCTTATATTCTAGGTTCTTCAAAGTAGCCACCTTTTGCTTTGATGACTGCTTTGCACATTTGGCATTCTCTTGATGATCTTCAAGTGGTACCGTTGTACCGTTGAACACCTGTATCTCTCACACAGACCTTGCCTTCCCCAGTCAGTACCATCGCCTGGGGCAGTTGTGTCCGCGTCGTCAGTCGAGTTTGCAGTCTCGTCAAGGTCCTTGATGTAGGCAGGGACAGCGATGTTAGCAGGGACAGCAGTACATGCGTTGTGTCAGCAGGACCCCGTCGGTCGGCTCCTGTCCGCGCGTCCTCTCGTCCCCGGCCTCTCTTAGCTCTACCCCCTCTCCTCACAGCAGAAATTACCTCACACGACTGACGCACGCTCAGCGTTTTAGCCTCAATAGTTTGAATTTCTGCGCACGCATTTTTTGCCTGCTTAGCTATGCCCCCTTTTCTCAAGCACAGGGAGCATCTTGTTACTCTAAGTGCTCTCCCCTGTAACTTAGGTGACAGACCCGACGGTTCTGGACCCGTTACGGATTAGGCAAGCCTGGCTTGCTTCTTCTCCTTACACTTTCACTACCCGTGTGAGCCTAAATGTAGCGGTACAGAGTCATTCTCACAGCAGACACAGGTAGAGCTCAAAGCAAAAATAAAGTGTTTGTGCATAGGGAGTAAAAAATATATATCAACATATTTCACCAAAGTAGTAATACTACAAGAAAAAAGCAATAACATAAACCAAAATGGATAAATGCAAAACAAAATAATAATGAACAATAACAAGCAACCTGAATGGAATAGGGAGGCGGGAAAGTAGGACCCCGACACAAGTTTTGCGTAAGCTTCTTCCAGGTATTGTGGGGGTGATTTGGATGGTTGTTGTAATATATAGGAAGCAAAAAACCATGGCAGTGGAGTCTAACATCCTAAGCACCACTCATCCCAGATGCATCAAAGAGAGGGGAGCCAACCAGAGCATGCACAGGCACCACACAAGTGTCATGGAAATATATATGTATTCCATATATTCAAAG
>VIAB01008891.1:66414-81558 GCA_009801035.1 Oophaga pumilio
TAGCACTATATGCTAATTTTTTGAGAAGGACCTGTACATCTGCAGGATTTTTGATGTATCTTGTCTTACGGTTTTATATGCACACGTTGAGTGTTTGCCGCATATTTTTCGGCAGCAAAAAACAGTGATGACAGGAATTTGCAATGCCCTGAAAGAATTAACACTGCAGATTTCAAATAAAGCTTTGATTGTTCAAAGCCACATGGAAAAAAATAAGTAGAATGCAGATTTCTGAAGTCTCGTTCTCCTTGCTAGTACTGTAATGAGCAGCGATTTTTGCCCTTGAAATACAAGAGAAAAAACGCAACGTGTGAACAAACCCAGAGGGATTGCTTTTGTTTAGCGGTTCCAATTTGTGGTGCACAATTATAAGGTAGATTATCTCTCCCAAACATATTACTATTGAAAATTATTACTCTGTTAGTTTTCTTTATTACAAAACGCCCTCCACATTTCTGCATGTTCAATATTTACTGGTGTCGTACCTTACTGAATTCTACATCCGTCGTCTGTTCCTCCATGACCTCTTCGTGTTCATCAACGTCGGTAAATGCAACACGTCTAGCTACAAAACAGGGACAAGAGACCTATCAGGATCTCTCAGTAATATAACCCGAGGCCTCAGGCTTGCAGGGTTGTATCTCAGCTCACAGAAGCGTCTGTCTTAGGGCTCATTCAGACGAGCGTACGAGTTCAATCTGTGCTTTTTACGGATACCAATCGTCCCTATGACAATATATTGGGCTGTTATCATACCCACGTCTTTTTGTGGACCAAGTCGTCTGTGCAAAATCATGGAGACAAGTCCAATAGTGATCCAAGTATCAGATCAAAATTGACAATGCAGTCTAAGGCTTCTTGAAAAACATCAGCAGCAGAGAATTAATATTTTTTTTTATTTTTCGATTCTCATCTGAGAAGAGTTGATGAAACGCAGACCAAACGAGGATGAATCTGTGATAAAACTCAGAACAAAATCACTGCTGAATTTCACATGTGAGAAAAATCAGACTTCTGAATGAGAACGTCCTTCCAACATGTAAAAGAGACATCAGTTAATCATCCCTTAGAGCAGCAAAGTTTGGTAATTACTGTATGTCTCTTTTAATTATGGCGATTTTCTGGTTAATACCCATGGTCATGTCTAGTAGTCACATTTTCAAAAATGACAACAGGATGTGCTGCCATATTGGTTGTCACTTTTGAAGCTATGAATGGTAATACTGTAGGAAAGTAAAACTTAAAGGAAAAGTTAAAGGAAAGCAGTTAAAATGTAACCTTTAATCATATGGGATTAAAACATTGGCAGAATGTGCACATATTAAAAAAATACATAATGCTTACATGTTTCGGGTACAAAAACACTTAATCAGCGAGATTTTTCTATCCAAAAAGCATAAAATTAAGATTAAAGTCTAAGATTAAATGCTACGTTTTAACTCTTTTCCTTTGGTGCTGGAGAACATCCCCTTTTGGGCCACTGAGAGACAAATAATTCAGCTTTTTATCACCTGTGCAAAAACGGCTACTGAAACAAAAAAAAACAGAACGTTATATCCTTGTAAGTGACAAAGAGGTTACTACCAAACTGCAGATGAAAACCTAACCGGTCACTGACTAATATTTGCCACCAGGTAAATATCCAAATTAAGTAATAACTCAAATGTCCAGAATCAGGTATTAACAGTTTTACAAGTCTAAACTGGTAATAACATTTATATTATTTGGCAAATTATTCTCGCTATATTGAGGCCATGTTCACACAATGCACTCAGAATGTATTTTTAAATTTTTATTTTTTCCATCATGTTTTTCTTTTAGAAACACAGGAAAAAAGGAAACCATCTTATTGCGATTTTGGAAATTTGCAGCAAAAAATGCAGTACAATTTCATCATCATGTGAACATGGCCTTATTGTGATCCACTGCCAAATCAAGACCGCTGTAGACTGTAAGTCCTTGTGGGCAGCATTGGACCCTCCTTGTTTTGACCTTTCTTTGCATTGCTAAATGGCTCGGTGAACAAAACAATGACATTTTGGGTCCATGGCCAGGAAACTCAAGAGCTCAATCCCATTGGGAACCTGCGAGCTACAATACAGAAACAATGAGCTGATGGGCATGTAGAAAGATAATTTGGACTTTATAAATAAATCCTATAGCATTATATTACTAATCCTGCACTGGTTTTCATGTACAGAACACTCGCTATATTCAACATGTTGTAAGACTAAGCGCTGTTCTGTAGCAGACGTCCTACCTTTATATTTGCTCACTTTCTTCATCTTTGTTGTGAGTTTTGGGACGTGTACAGCTTGAAAGGTGGCAATGATGTCCTTCACAGCTCGCTCTATCAGTTCACTTCTGTGGTTCAAATATTTTGCCATTTCTTTAGTGTAAATCTGCACATAATGAACATCCACAGTTAGGGTCATCGCTTCTGCACAGGAGAACCTGTGGCCATGTCAGCTTACATCTTACTTGGATTTTATCGGTCTTACTCCCTATGGGCAATGTGATGTATACTTCTCCATGCAGCAGCACAGAGCATATTGTCACATATCAGATTCAGTAGATTTTCTTAGAAATTTTCCGCTGCTAATTTCTGGGGTAATTTTTTACTAAAGATGGAACACATGCATTACACAAGTCATGTATATCAAGTGCAAACAATGTAGAATTGTGTAAGAATGAAGCATCTTCCACATAAGCCAAGGAGCAGGGAGCGGTCAGAGCAGCCGCGGGAATGTCAATGAGCTGCCATTCATGGAAACCAGAATCGTAAGCACCGTACAATACAAGGTGATACAAGATGTCAGGACGTCACGTTCTGTTACGGAACAAGGTAACTGGCAAATCAACAACTTCCCTCTTCTTACCAGCAAAAATTATTACCGGAAATCACCAATTGTTACCCAAGTGTTTGTCTCTTATGGGTACCCCCACATCCACACTCCGCCCTGTGTGACAAGTTTTTCATATTAATAGAATTGGGAGATTTTTAGGCGTCGAGATCCCGCTGCTGCACAGGGGGAATCTCGAGCCATGTCCTTTGCGGTCTCCCATTCTTCCTCAGCTGCAGAGGATCCTGCTTAGCAGAGACATCGGTCCCAGCGTCTTGCTCAGGCTAATGCTATGCGTTTGGCTGCTGCCGCCGCCCCAGGTTCAACTATAGCAATCAGCATTAGTCAGCGGCGAGCAGATGTTCCTGAGACCAAGTCCTGCTTTTCTCCATCTGAGCATGTCCGTGAGACAACCGCTCATTGGTGGTCGGAGGTCACATGCTCAGGTCCTCAAGCAGTTCGGATTGGGCCATCAGCAAGGTGCTGGAAGGCTGCGGTTATAAAAGGATCGCACAGCCGTGTGCTAGTATAAACCATGTGGTGTGTGAGCGAGTGGATACGCTACCACTCTGTGTATGCACGTGTGTTTGGGCCGAAAACCTGCCGCACTGTTAGCGTGTATGATCGCCTAGTCTTCCATAGTCAGGCAGGTTTTTACTCGGCTTGACCTAGCGCCTGTCTCGGCCATGTATGCTGCTTAGCACGGGCTGTTTACAGGGCACAGTCGATCCACGTGCTCTGGCACACATCTTTTGGTTCCAGCACTGCAGTCAGTTGAGCTGTTGCTCTTGTTTTGTGCCAAATCCCGGTGCGCCTTAGTTAGCAGTATTTTGCTACCACTCAGCGCCAAGTAGTGGCATCGCCTGTGTGACGCCGTGAGCATTGTGGGTCCTGTCAGACTCAAGTCCCCGCGTTATAGAGTACAGCCTAGAGACCTCACTCGCGTCATATCAGCTGTGTCCTGTGACGTGTAACAGGGAACAGCGTTCTATTATTTTGTTGCTGCAGGTCTGTGAAGCAACAGAGTTCGCCGTTGTTCATAACCGGGTGACATCTAACCCGCGTGTTGTCGGCGTTCAACCGCCGCCTTGGTCCGCCATCTCTGCACGGTGGAGCCCGGGTAGCGAACGCACCTTATTATTATTATAAAAAAAAAATACACACCCGCTGAAAGAAGGCTAGCGCCGAAACAAGTGTAGGGACTGGCAGCACGTATCTAATTGGTAAATTATGCCCTTTGTTGAGATCTTTTTTATACTTATTTCTTCTATTCTTAACAGCACCTTATATTGATCGTAGCATTTGCTACTGACATCCTTTTTTTAGGCTATTGCCAATGTTTTATATGCTTTTATTAAGGCTTTACCATTGTGGGTCTCAATTTATGAAGCACTTTGTCACTTTATCTACAGCTAATTTTGTAGCACTGCGTCACTTTTTTGCATATGTTAAACTATTGTGGGTTTATATTTGTTTGCACTGAGGCATTTTTTTAGATAATTTTTGTAGCACTGTCACTTCACTGCATATGTTCCACTTTTTTATTTTTTGCAGATAATTTTGCAGCACTCAATCACTTTATTACATTTTATAGTTTTGCTGTAGTGACATTTATTATTGTTATTTGTTCACTAGTGTATATATTGGAATATTTTTCACATTTGTTATTGTGAGCCCCATTTTTTGGTCAATCCTTGTGGTGCTTATTTGTATCTGTATGATTTTGGGCTAATCTTACCTATTTTATTATAATCCTTTATATGGGATATTAGATTTTGATACGTACTCTATTTGTTTCAGCTGTATATTTTTTGATTTTTATCATTTTCTGTATCAATAAAATATTTTATACTCTACTATTTTGTCTTTATTGCAGTTTTTCTTATATGATCTGGGTTTAATTTGTGCTTGACTTTTATTCTGATCATATAATTATTATTATACATTTCATTTGGTGCGTTCCAACCCTAACAGAGATGCAGGAGCTCTAGGAGGCCGACACTAGGAGGCAGACACTAGGAAGCTGACACTAGGAGGCCGACACTAGGAGGCAGGCACTAAGAGGCAGACACTAGGAGGCAGACACTAGGAGGCAGACACTAGGAGGCTGACACTAGGAGGCTGACACTAGGAGGCAGACATTAGGAGGCAGGCACTAGGAGGCCGACACTAGGAGGCCGACACTAGGAGGCAGACACTAGGAGGCAGACACTAGGAGGCCGACACTAGGAGGCTGACACTAGGAGGCCGACACTAGGAGGCAGGCACTAGGAGGCCGACACTAGGAGGCCGACACTAGGAGGCAGACACTAGGAGGCCGACAATCGGAGGCCGACACTAGGAGGCCGACACTAGGAGGCAGGCACTAAGAGGCCGACACTAGGAGGCCGACACTAGGAGGCCGACACTAGGAGGCTGACACTAGGAGGCAGACACGAGGAGGCTGACACTAGGAGGCCGACACTAGGAGGCAGGCACTAGGAGGCAGGCACTAGGAGGCCGACACTAGGAGGCCGACACTAGGAGGCCGACACTAGGAGGCCGACACTAGGAGGCAGACACTAGGAGGCTGACACTAGGAGGCTGATACTCTGTAAAATAGTGTTAGCTCTCCCTGATGCGCTTTGCCCTCTCCTCAGACAGGAGGCAGCTCAGTTCAGGTTTTACAGTTTTAACCTAGAGCCCATAAATTTTTACAGCCGCTTTGGTTGTGTCCTGTACTTTCTTGATGATTTTCTGAGGCTCGCTTCTGGGGCTTCAGTGCTTTTTTTCACTCAGTTCCAGTGGTGTTTTCAGCCTGACTGAAAGCCTCTCTTTTTCCAGCCTCCAGCCCAGCTCTGTCAGCTTCCACACCGAGGGCACTGCGTTACCAGACCGCCTCATTAATTGAGACCCTGACTTCACTGGCAGCTGGCTCACATTTGTTCGGTCTATAGGATGACCTAGCACCCCCGCTGACTCCCTATACCTAGTTCAGGGATGACGGTCAGAGAGCGGACTTTTTCTCACCTGAAGCGCTTTTTTGTGCTATTTACTTGGGTAAGGGCTTATTTTCCTGAATCCAGGCTCTGTTTTCACTTATGCAGATTCCCTTGCTGCCACTCTTATCTTGGCACTCTATTTCCATAGACCTCAGGAATCATCCAGATGGAAGATCCAGTGGCCCGCTGACACCAGCACCATTTGCAGGACACAGATCCGTGGCTTTATAGATCCTGCACCACTCCTGAGTAACGGTAGGCTCTCTTCTGGGCCTATTTTCATATTTTCCAGGCACCATGTCCTCTTCCTTTGGAGGCAGGCTGCCTGTGCAATGGTTACTTATGTCACTTCTTCACAAACGCCTGCCATCCTTCTACATCCAGTGACTGGACCCTCTGTACGTGCAACAGGTAACTCGGCCAAATTCTCCCAATCTATGGTTGATTCTCTGGAATGTTTGCCAGCAGGGCTTGCCTACTAGTGTTTACTTGCTTAAGTGGATCCCACGGCTTTCTCTGACACAGAACTTGAGGATCCCGGATGACAGGACAGCACCACAATAACAATTGCACTTGTGTTATAGTAATCCAGTGCAATACGGAGAAATTAAGCTTTGAAGCTGGATGTAAATTAGCCTAAATGTGCATTGGGGGCGTCTCACACAATGGATTACTACAGGACACGACTCCTTTCTATTGCTCTGTGACCGATGCAACCATTCCATGACTTTCATAAGTAGAAGCATCCTGACATGTTCCATTTAATGTTATTTCAGTTATTGGCCATCTCTAAACAGAAATTATCGATGTGTTATTAGTCTAAGATTCTCCAGAAAGGGATCAGGTCGTCTCTTCTTGTCCTGTACATGTGCAGCACATGTCTGTGCCGATACACGGCATAGTCAATGACTTTCACACTGACAGATTTATCTGTGCACACTACCTCATTACTAGCAAGCAGATTTTCTACTGTGTCCATTCTGTCATCAGGAAGAACGATGAGTAAGGTCTCTGCGATATCCTTCAGGAGAACATCGATGCGGAGTCTATGGATGTCATTCACCTGTGGATATTAGAAATGGATGTGTTCACACATTGTGACTGTCGCAACCGAGACAAAAAAAAACACACAAGGCTTGCCGTGATTTGCATATTTACCGCAAATGTGACAATAAAAATGCACTGTATGAACGCAGGACGTACAAGAAGCAAAATCACATCATACTCCTGCCCTTGTTTTAAAAGAAATCAAATTTGTATTTGAAACTAGAAGTTTCCATCCACTATATATAGACACATCTGCAGGTTTTTCTCAATATCTGATATGAAATCAGAATAAACCTTTCCCGTTTTACGTTAATTAGGATAACCATAATTATTAATATTTGCCAAATGCCAGAATAATGAGAGAGAAAAATGTTTAAGGCATTTTTATTACTTACTGCAAAGTCAAACGTTTCCATACACTAAGATTACTCGGCCTTTACACAATTCTGGACTGTCCATATGATGATGTCAGGTGTTTGGAAGCTTCTGATAGTTTTTTTTGGCAACATCTGAGTTAGAGACACACCTGTGGATGTATTTTAATGCACACCTGAAACACACTGCTTCTTTGTGTAGCATCATGGGAAGTTCTCAAGAAAAAAGCCAAAATATCAGGAAGAGAATTGTGGACTTGCACAAGTCTGGCTCATCCTTGGGTACAATTTCAAGATACCTGAAGGCGCCTCGTTCATCAGTACAAACAATTATACGCAAGTACAAACAAGATGGGAATATCCAGCATCATACCGCTCAGGAAGGAGATGGGTTCTGTGTCCCAGAGATGAACGTGCTTTGGTCAGACATGTGCATATCAACCCAAGGACAAAAGCAAAAGACCTTGTGAAGATGATGGCGGAAAATGGTAAGATTAAGTCACTATCCACAGGGAAACAAGTACTGTATCAACATTGGCTGAAAGGCCATGCTGCCAGGAAGAAGCCATTACTCCAAAAGAAACATAAAAAAGATTGATGTTTACAAATGTACATAGGAACAAAGACCTTAATTTTTGGAGACATGTCCTGTGGTCTGATGAAACTAAAATTGAACTTTTTGGGCATAATGACCATCGTTACGTTTTGAGGAAAAAGGGAGAAGCTTGGAAGTCTAAGAACACCATCCCTACTGTGAAACAAGGGGGAGGCAGCATCATTTTGTGGGGTTGTTTTGCTGCAGGAGGGACTGGTGCACTTCACAAAATAGATGGATCATGAGAAAAAAAGATGATGTGGCAATAATGAACAAAAAGCTCAAGACATCAGTCGTGAAGTTACAGCTTGGGCGAAAATGGATCTTCTAAAAGGACAATGACCCAAAGCATACTGCCAAAATGGTAACAAAGTGGCTGCAGGATAACAAAGTCAATGTTTTGGAGCGACCATCACAGAACCCTGATCTCAATCTAATGGAAAATTTATGGGCAAAGCTGAAAAGGCCGGTGCGAGCAAGGCGACCTACAAAGCTGGATCAGTTACACCTGTTTTCTCAGGAGGAATGGGCCCAAATTCCAACCAACTATTGTGAGAAGCTTGTGGAAGGAGATCCCAAACGTCTGACCCAAGTTATTCAGGTTAAGGGCAATGGTACCAAATACTAATGAAATGGATGGAAACTTTTGACTTTGCAGTAAGTAATAAAAATGCCTTAAAACATTCTCTCTCTCATTATACTGGAATATGGCAAATATTAATAATTATGGTAATCCTAATTAACGTGAAACGGGAAAGGTTTATTCTGATTCCATGTCAGATATTGAGAAAAACATGTAGATGTGTCTTTATATAGTGGATGGAAACTTCTGGTTTCAACTATATTTGTAACAAAATATCTTGGTTTTACAGTTACTGAGCTAGAAAAACATCATATGTGATATAACAGGAGACATAAATCAGTAATATAACTATAGAGAAGACACATCCAGGCCAGTACAGCGAGATGTGCACAGAGGGCAGAAACTTGTAATCTGCGCAACTTCCAGATTGGCAGAACAAAAGCTGACTCTGTATTCTGCAGGTTTACCAATGACAGGAAGATTTGGTATGTAAACTTTTTGTTTTACCAACACTCATTAATGAGGCCAGCTGTGTACAGAGTCTACGGCTTCATTCACACATTCGTGACACACATCTGAGTACTGTGCAATTTTTTTTCTCGCAAACCACTCAGACCCATAGAATACAATGGATGTATTCACACGCCTGTTAAAATCACGGATCCGTGAGTGCGATCCATAAGACTCAGTGCAGGTCCTAACCTGATAGGATTTGTGGATCAGACTTGACCATTCAAGTCTATGGGGAGACACAGACACAAGTACAAAGCCTTCCTATTTGTTTCCATATTGTACTTTACAGAGCTGCTGCTTTGTGATAAACTTGAATAAAAAAAGAACTTCAAGGATTTTTTATTGGCTGGAAGTGAACACAGAAGAGAAAAAATGGAAGCAACTAGGAAGCAGCTAGGATGACATCTGAGATAAAAACTGGTCCATTTCTCTTGGATAGTGACACACGGACATATGACTCTGGCCTCATTGGTATACAGCTCTCTATCGAGGGGACAAAAACTGTCTCCCTAGCGACACCTGTTCTCTCCAACAGGTGGCACTAGCAAGAAGACAGCTCAATGTATAGGAAAGAAACTATTGAGAGTTCATATTTCACATAAACCTTCAGTATACGCAGTGTCGATAGTAAGGAGCAAGCGGCCCTGTAACGGAGAATACCGGGAGGTGGTGTATAGAAGCAATGGAGTATAGTAAAATACACTGCAGCTCTGCAAATGGTGAAGATGGGGAGGAACAATTGCACTATTTAATCACATATGCAACACTCCAGCTCTCTGTACATTGTATGTATATGTGTGTATATATATATATATATATATATATATATATTATACACCCACACATACATTGACGTAACATTAATACAGTGTAACTTCAGCTATCTTTAGGTAACATGTCAGTATTTATCTTTTCCTTTCCATTACCTTATTTACAACCTTGCTGACCACTTGAAGATTTGCATCTACAGCTTCAAAGAAGAGCTCCAGGGAAACAGACGACCATGTGAGAGCTGTGAGGCCCTTACGTAAAGTGCACTCTATCTATAAAATATTTTACAGAAAAAGTCATTTTTTATTCACTGTATGAGGCAAAACATGTTGGCAGCCCTGTCTACAACATCACAGACATGGAATCCAAACAGGAGGGTCTGAAAGCATAAAACACTGAAAACCTGAGCTCCCTCCAGAGCAGAAGTGATTACGACATGGGTCTCTGTGAACATGTTATGTGCCCGGCGTTTATGACCAGTGACACCGCTATTCCTGGTCAGTAACCTGTGCACATAATGCGGCAGTGCTGCTTTAATAGGTGAAATCTCGCTCTTTACCACTGAGGGGGCGGCAAAGGGATGTGGGGTCCCGGTATCGCAGTACCTAGAAGTTCAGACCGAACTTTTCCTAGTTAGGGAAGAGGCATTAGACACTTCTGGAAATTTTTTCTAATTAACGTTCGTTAGTAAAATCAGCTATCTGCAGCTGCCCGCTGTTTTCTTATGTATAAAGGTGATAGGTTTTTAATGAACATGGCTTTCAGACATTGTGGGGGTATCACAACCACGGAGCAGATCTCCTACACCTCTCACTGCTCCAGCGGTTGCTCTCTCCTCATACTGACGCTTTCCATTACTCAATGTATTTCTTGCATTATCCCTATGTCTTTTGTGTATAAATATGTGATTCTTCAGATGTCGTTTATATTATGTCTGACGCCTGATGAAGCGGATATGTCATCTGTCATCTTCTTCCAGTTAGCTAATAAAAGGTAACAATTACTGAGGACTCTGCATTTTCTATCTGCTGGATAGACAGTAACTATACAAACCATCCCTCCTCCTCACCTTTCTTAATTTCTCAGATAACAAATCTGAAAACACAGGGAGGATCTGATCACAAAGTGTCTGGTACGTCTTCATTAACTTCTGTTTGTATAAAGGAAAGAAGAGATGAAGTGTGACATTACTGCTGCTTACATTAACAGATTATTCCTTTGTGTACAATAATGTAATGTGATAATAATGTCAGTGTAATATATCAGAGTAATAAGAAGCCACAAATGCGGCCTCCTAAGGTTCAAGGATATTTCTCCTACGTAAGGTGTGAAGTAAGGCTTCTCAAACTTTCTTCTGTGGCTGCACCAGACGACCTAAGAAAAAGTCTGGGTCTCATCAGACAAGCGAAGATGATGTCTGCTCCTCATCAGACAGGCCAAGATGATGTCTGGGCCTCATCAGACAGGATAAAATAATGTCTGGGCCTCATCAGAGAGACCAAGATGATGTCTGGGCCTCATCAGACAGGATAAAATAATGTCTGGGCCTCATCAGACAGGCCAAGATGATGTCTGGGCCTCATCAGACAGGATAAAATAATGTCTGGGCCTCATCAGAGAGACAAAGATGATGTCTGGGCCTCAGAGAAACCAAGATGAAGTCTGGGCCTCATCAGAGACCAAGATGAAGTCTGGACCTCATCAGACAGGCCAAAATCATGTCTAAGCCTTATCAGACAGGCCAATATGAAGCCTGGGCCTCAGACAGGCCAAAATGATGTCTGTGCCTCATCAGATAGGCCAAGATGATGTCTGGGCCTCAGACAGGCCAAGATGATGTCTGGGCCTCATCAGATAGGCCAAAATGATGTCTGCGCCTCATCCGACAGGGCAAAATATTGTCTGGGCCTCAGACAGGCCAAGATGATGTCTGAGCCTCATCAGTCAAGCCAAGATGATGCCTGGGTCTCATCAGACAGGCCAAGATGTTGTCTGGGTCTCACTAACTTTCAATTGTACTTTTCTTTGCTTTCCGGACCCACTGTATTATAACAAATACATAAAGAGTTGATTACGTTGCTAAATCATAGAGGTGACGATATTATACAGTCTTTAAAAACTGCCTCCGCGGCCGCTCCTCACCCACATCTAGGGAGGAACTCCTTGGTGAGACCAACCTGACAGTTGGAGAAGCAATGGTGTAAAAGATAAAAAGTATTCCTTCTTTATAGGTCATTCATCAGTGTCCTGTGGTAAAAGTGATCGCTAGCACATCGCTTGCTTAAGGCTGCCAAGGATGATCTTTCCTGACACTTATTCCCACACCTTTGAAGAGGATGTGTCAGAGGTTTCTCTCTGAGGCTGGGGTTATACATAGCACTTGGCAGGTATGTACTTATGGTGGTTCTGCAAAATCATGCACCATGAACAATCGGCAGCTTATTTCTAATGATGAAGTGGAAAGCTGCTGTAATATTAACGCTATGTTCACACAATGAGTATTTAGTGCATTTTTTACATTATTTTCCCTGTGCTTCTTTAATGCATTGTCATTTTGGATTTTCCACATAGACATAGGATCCAAGGAGTATCATTTCTCCTTGCAGAGAGTGACCTGTCAAGCCTGGCATGCCAAGGTGAGGAGACTTGTAAGCCTTGCAATGCTCCTCTGGGAAATTAAATATACAAATTGTCTTACCTATAGGAAGTAGCAATCTCATCAGCACCCCGAAACACAGTGTCTGCAAATTGAGATTATGGTTTGGTTTATATCCTAAGTCATGTGGTAAGCCTAGTTGGAGGGTCGATATTGACTTTTAGGATTGCTGCTTCCTAGAGTTCTAGGCCTCTTCCTCTCCGAAGAGACAATTTTCACATAGACATGGAATGAGATGAGGATAATCCACAAAAAATAAAAAACACAAGTTTTTAGTACGTTTTTGCAAGAGAAATGCTAAAAACACATGAAATCCGCACATGACTTCATCAATGAAGTTTTAACGAAAATATTTTTATTTAAAACACGGTAAAAAAATATAATAAAACACTCAACAACGCAAGCAGCCAAACTTAACCAATAGGTTCAAAAATGCTGCACAAAATCTGCAACTTCAAAAATTCACCAAATACTCATGGTGGAACAAAGCCTCGGGCAGCCGCTTCTCAGCAGACGTACCGTACAGACATCTGTACAGACTCAATGGTTAGCACTGTTGCCTTTAAGCGCCAGGGTCCTGGGTTCAAATCCCACCAATCAGAACATCTGTGCAGAGTCTGTATGTTCTCCGTGATTGCGTGGGTTTCCTCAGAGTTCTCCTGTTTACTCTCACACTTTAAAGACTGATAGGGAATGTAGATTGTGAGCCCCAATGGGGACAGTGATGATGATGATGTCTGTAAAGGGTTGTGGAAATAATGGTGCTAAATAAGCAAGTAAAATAAATAAATATGCCAAATTTGCTTGCATCTAATTACATGCAATTTTGGCTGTACCAACACGGCGTCATAGTTGCATCTTCTCGTCTTCAGCCAGGAGGCTTTACTACATGTGAGTGCAACCAATTACACGTCATTTACATCACTTACTTCCAGCTGGAGATGATTTGAGTTCAGGTCTGCTTCTATTTTAAGAAATACTTCTGCTTCCTCTGGAACATCTAAACCCATCTTTATCATGCACTTTATTTCAAGGAAAACCTCTAGAAACTGAGGATCAAAATTAATGAAAATCTGTTTGGTTTCAGGATGGCGAACCAACAGCTTAGCCTGCAAGGCTGAACAAAATAAAGCCATTAGATATGTATTAAATAACAGGAACAACAAGTGTCTTCTGCCTACAAGCAGCACGGACTCCTGTAATAAGCTCACTTACCAACTTGAAGGTTGTTGAAGATGTCCTCATACCAAGCTCGGTGGTGCAAGACCTCAAACTCCACCAATACATAACCGATGCTATTATGAAGCTGCACCGCGGCTTTACCCTCTGTGCTTGTCAAGATGTCAGAATTATTCTTGAAAGAGGAAAATAGTTTGTTAAAAAAAACCTGCATTTGGAATATTTTCAGCCCCACAACAATTTCTTACTTTACTTTAAGTTTACAGTTGTAAAACCTTTTGCCATTTTTTGTACAGCTATAGTTGGCATTGAAGGTTAAGGGTCGTCCTTTCTCAACCAATTTTAGCCCATAAGCAAAGTGATGTATAAAATAACATACTAAGCCTTACTGACCCTTCCTATGTCCAGCGCTACCTCTATGCTGCTGCTCTGGTCTTTGTTGATCAGCTGCAGTCGTGACATCATGTCGGCAGCACTGCAGTCAATCACTGAGCTCAGTGGCTCTTCTGATGCAGACAACCCCTTAACAGCAATGAATATAAAGGCATACAGAGGTGCCGATCATACCCTAATCATTAGCACTGAAGCCTGGTGATGGCTCCACATGCAGCCGACCGCATAATGAAATACTGAATGTAAATCCTACCTTCAGATAGGTGATGGGCTCATTTATCTTTCTGAACAGCTCTCTCGACCATCGGATCCGTCCAGCCACAGGGGGCATGCTCCTGACTGTGGGGGGATCCGTCTTGTAATGTTCATAGTGCTAAAGAAAGTAACACCGAGTTTATTCCATTGTAACCATATAAGTCCCGATTCATTAACGCGTTTTGTTTTCAAGTGACTTTTCTTTTTTTCCTGGTATTCATTGCTATTTTTGCACCAAATTCCTCAAAATGATGAACATGGGTTGATACATTTTATGCAATCTCAAACATGTTCTTTGTTTGTATCTTAATCTTTTTGCGCCTTTTAGGGTCAAAGTTGCATGATACTTTACAATGTTGCAAGGTGCAAAAACAGAATTAGCCAGATTTTGGTTTCAACGAGGTTATTGGAGAACAACTGTACAAAAAGTCGCAAATTATAAAGAGGCAAAATGGCCGATCCATCATTTATGTGCTTCAAAATGGTGCACGTGGCTTTTGGATTTTATGCAAAATAAATAAATTCTGTTCATTTTTGTCTTTTTGAAATAAAAAAATGCATGTTGTGCTAAAATATCACCAAATTACAGACGGAAAAAAATCAGACTGGGAAGGGGAGTGAACAGATGAAGTACTTTTGTGCAAAAATGTGGCAATTAGTTTTTTAAAGTTGCAAGTTGATAAAATCGGCAGCAAACATCTGGAAAATAAAAATCGCACTCACAATGGCGAAAATCAATAATAAAAAAACAAGCAAACATAAAATAGACTTGAATAATGATGCAAATTAAGAAAAAGTATTTGACATTTATCAATAACAGACGAAAACTACAAAAATCCTGACAAAAAACAAGCTGCACATGGATAATGAATTGGACCCGCAGAATGCAAATCAACAAACATAAAATCACAAAAAAGACAAAAGAAGGAATCCCCCACCCAAAAAAAAAAAAAA
>VIAB01008891.1:82567-92692 GCA_009801035.1 Oophaga pumilio
TGTAATTGACATCAAAGGTAGACCACAACTATGAGAGTCAAAATAATAATGTGCCAGTTTTGTTTTTGTTTTGGTTGTTCAGGACATGACAAATACTAATTATGTGTACTTTTTTCCTTTATTTTGGCTGTATCTCAAACTACATTTTGTGTGGCGAAATAGCTTTTTGTGTTGTGTGGGCTTTTTTGTGTTTTTCTTATACTTTATTACATATTTTATTTTACTTTTTTTAAACTTTTCCACTTCGTCCCACTGTGGGACATGTAGAATTTTTATTTTGATCACCGGTTTTACACTGCAGTACTGGTGTACAGCGGTGCATGAGAGCAGACAGTGAGTCAGCTGGATCTCACAGGCCACCGTAGCCATAGGTCATCACATAACTTCAAGGTACCATGGTAACCATAGGGACCCGCAATTCTCATCGGGTCCTGATCATATGGGGTTATGAGAAGCGTAGAGTCTACATCACGTGAAGTCATTATCCCCTCTACTCCTCCTTGGTCAGACCTCATCTGGATACTGTGTCCAGTTCTGGGCACCACATTATTATTATTATGTAAAAGACATCAACAAACTGGAGCAAGTTCAAAGAAGAGCGACAAGGATGGTGTCCGGTCTGCAAAGTATGTCCTATGAGGAACGGTTACAGGATCTGGGAATGTTTAGCTTGTAAAAAAGAAGACTGAGAGGAGACTTAATAGCTGTCTACAAATATCTCAAGGGCTGTCACATTGTAGAAGGATCATCTTTATTCTCAGTTGCACAAGGAAAGACTAGAAGCAATGGGATGAAACTGAATGGGAGGAGACACAGATTAGATATTAGAAAAATTTTTGACAGTGAAGATGATCAATGAGTGGAACAGGCGGCCACGAGAGGTGGTGAGTTCTCCTTCAATGGAAGTCTTCACACAGAGGCTGGACAGACATCTGTCTGGGATGGGTTAGTGACTCCTGCATTGGGGGTTGGACACGACACTGGAGGTCCCATCCAACTCTAACATTATAACATTCTATGTTTCTATGTGCACCTGTACAGATACTGTACATAGGCCAATAGGTTAATTTCCTGGAAATCTCATGTGAGGATTCAATCCCCACATGTATCACCACTGCCACGAGGTTTTATGCGATAATGTTACTTTCAGAGGCACAATCTTGCGTTACCAATTGTCGGATTGCTTAGGAATGGACAACAACCTCTGAACCTTACATTACGCAGCCTAATCCAAGGGCAACATTAATCAGAGCCAGTAATGTCTTTCTCTGAAAAGCTCCAGGGTCTCAAAAAAAAAAAAACAGTTTACAGATCCACCTAGGATCTATGACGAGAGACTTGATTAGTCAAATGTGGTCACTGGCCAGGTTCTTCCCACCCACCACCAGTTTATTTATGGTTATTTCCCTATGTACAAACGTGGGAGTAGTCATTCACCACTTGGAGCGGGGCGGAAAGAAACTGGCCAGGGCCACATTGGACTAGTCAAGTCTCTCTCCCACTGTGGGCCCCTCCCAACTTTTCAAACCATGTTTTACCTAAAACACTGCAGTATTTCAGATACAGACAGCTCCGATTCATGCTGTCAGTGGCTCTTCAACTTGAATCTATTGACAGGATATCTTTAAATATACAAATCTGAAATAACCTCCTGGAGAAATAAAGGAGCATATATGTGTGATGTTCGAGAGCTGATACGTAAGGGCACATCCTGCTCTAATGGCTCTGCCTGAAGTCATTCTGGAGAGGTAGCAAAACTTGTAAGGAAAAAAGCAGGGAAAGTACAGTAGACAAGGTTTCGGCTGTACAAGTCCTTAAACTAGAGGCTGGTGGAAAGGAAAAAAGACCAAAAGCATGCACATCACCACCACCTGCGATCCATGCCTGGGTAGCACTGCAGGAGGGCCACTAGTGATGAGCGGGGGTGGTGGAGTTAGAGAGGACATCACTGCAGGAGGTTCGCTGGTGATGGGCGAGAGAGGTTATGTCAGAGCGGGCAGCACTGCAGGAGGTCCGCATGTGATGAGTGGAGGTGGTGGTGTCAGAACGGGCAGCAATGCAGGAGGTTCGCTGGGGATAAGAGGGGACGGTGGTATCAGAGTGGGCAGCACTGCAGGAGGGCAGCTGGTGACAGGGGACGGTGGTATCAGAGTGGGCAGCACTGCAGGAGGGTCGCTAGTGATGATGGAGGTGGTGGTGTCAGAGCGTGCAGCACTGTAGGAGAGCCGATGGTGTCAGAGCGGGCAGCACTGCAGGAGGGCCGCATGTGATGAGTGGAGGTGGTGGTGTCAGAACGGGCAGCAATGCAGGAGGTTCGCCGGGGATAAGAGGGGACGGTGGTATCAGAGTGGGCAGCACTGCAAGAGGGCAGCTGGTGACGGTGGTATCAGAGTGGGCAGCACTGCAGGAGGCTCGCTAGTGATGATGGAGGTGGTGGTGTCAGAGCGTACAGCACTGTAGGAGAGCCAATGGTGTAAGAGCGGGCAGCACTGTGGGAGGACAGCTGGTGATGAAGGGGGTGATGTCAGAGCGTGCAGCACTGTAGGATCTCAAGGTGATCATTTCTGAGATAAAAAAAATGAAAAAATAACAGGCTAAGGCTGGTGTCACACATTTGTGTTTCAAAGTCCAAGTGCGGACTGAGATGCATGAAGTGGCTGTGCGTCTCCTGACCCGACCCCAACTTCCTCATTCTAATGTGTGAAATTGTATTTTCTTTATTTAAAAAAAAAAAAGTTGCATTGTTTATAAAATGAAAAAAAAAGTAGGGAAAAAGCTCAGTCTGGACGGTATGAATAGATGTTAGCTACAAGTCTATAGATGGTTATTAAAAGCACTACAAACATTTTTTTCCCATAAAGCAGTATTTGCAGATTATATATGTCAAAAAACACTATAAAAAAATAAAGAAATAAATGTCATGCTTTACAGCTGGTTTCTAATTCATCTTAAAAGCTTTGAAATACTCTACAAAACAATGAAGGAAACCAACATGCAGAGAGGCTTGTGAGAAGAGCCAGCGACAGTGCGGCTCACACCAGGACAGTGATCCTTAGATTATAGGACTTACGTGTTTCGTGGACTGAAGCATCTCCATGTAATTCTGAAGAATACAATGAATGATATTAGGAACTTGGGAATCCAGGGCCGGGATCTTCAGTCTCTGAAACCTAAAGATAAAAACAGTAAAAACTGATTTTTCTATCGTACTGTTAGCTACTTCAATATGCTAAACTGCAATAATACAGCCATACCTGCGCTGTGAATGCTGCTGCTGACGGATTTCATCTCATTTTACTGATTTATCACCGGTGCTGATAGATCGCAACTATGTAACCAATATTCACACTATAGTACACAGAGATCAATATAATGCCTACAATAAAGGCACTTACATACTAGAGATTTCACAAATGCAAAATCAAATCTGATCCCCTGACAATCTGCCATCTTTTACAGCCATGATGCTGCAAGCTTGTGTCACTCACCGCAGTTCAAATTCACCCCAGTGAAATTCTCCCGGTGAACTGTGGTGACTCACCTCTACACCGTGAGCCTTTCTCACGGTGCTAGAGGGGATCTCACCAAGGTCACAGCAGTTCAGCCCGGCTGGGTACGCAGCCTCAATGACCGGCAGTAACCTTGATGACGTCACCGCTAGTCACTGAGGCTGCACTCGCAGCAGCTCATTCACCAATGGTTCTCAGCCTGGACTGTCGCATCTTGGCACCATCCTGGTTGAAAACTGTTTATCCCCAGACATGGATTACAGCGTGGGACAGAACGACTGACAGGTGAGGGATATTGTTTTTTATTTTTGTTTTATTTTAAGGAGACGAGGGATTCAGTGGAATTAGGCGTTAGGTGAGTATAACTGTGTTTGTTATTTTTAAATAAAATGGAAAACGGTTTAGTCATATTTCTACTAAAGGACTTTATTCTGGCTGTGTGTTTATTTGCAAAATAACTATAGGATTAGTAATGGATAGGTGTCTTATAAACGCTTCTCCATTACTAATCCGTGGACTTGATGTCATCTGACAGTACAAAGGTGACATCAACCCCACAAATATGAACCCCACTTGCCACCGATACAGGGCAAATGGGAAGAGCCAGGCAAAGCACCATAACTGGCGCATCTAATAGATGCACCTTTTCTGGGCAGCTGCGGGCTGCTATTTTTAGGCTGGAGGGGGCCTATATCCATGGCACCTTACCAGCCCCCAGCTGTCTGCTTTAGCACGGCTGGTTGTCAAAAATGGGCCCCCCCCCACATCATTTCTTTTAATTGTCTACCGTATGTGAAGGTGCGAGCCTAAACAGGTAGGATATGGAAATGTTGCACAATATTAGGCTCTCACATTCAGTGTTAATGTGCTCTAATAACACAATAAATGATTTCCATCTGGCAATCATAGTCTGTAAATATTCGCAGACAATATACAAGAGCAAAAATAGAAAGTTTTTGTAATTTTATTTTTACCATTTACAAATTTGTATTATAGTAGTTTTGGCAGTTTTATATTGTCCTGTGACTATATATACAGTGTATATATATACAGGTCTGGTGACTGAACCCAATCGAGATGGTTTGTGGTGAGGTGGACCGCAGAGTGAAGGCAAAAGGGCCAACAAGTGCTAAGCATCTCTGGGAACTCCTTCAAGACTGCTGGAAGACCATTTCCGGTGACTACCTCTTGAAGCTCATCAAGAGAATGCCAAGAGTGCAAAGCAGTCATCAAAGCAAAAGGTGGCTACTTTGAAGAACCTAGAATATAAGACATATTTTCAGTTGTTTCACACTTTTTTGTTAAGTCTATAATTCCACATGTGTTAATTCATAGTTTTGATGCCTTCAGTGTGAATGTACAATTTTCATAGTCATGAAAATACAGAAAAATCTTTGAATGAGAAGGTGTGTCCAAACTTTGGTCTGTACTGTATATTTAAAAAAAAAGCGTAGGCACAACAGTCCTAGTCTAAAAACTAAAAATTTTCAATTCATAAAGATTAGCATTTTGCTTGTCAGTCTTGATTCAGCGTGCGTTAAAGTAAATCCATTAATAGGTGTGCGGCTCCAAGTGACTGGAGCATCTTACAACTATAGTGCCCTACTGCTAGAAATGAGAACTGTACTGCGGTCAGATACTGGTGCACATTTCTGTCATAATTTAAGTAATTTTCATGCTGTAATTCATAATGACTTAGTTGGCTGTGCTCGGCCAGGACCAGTGACGTCTGAGCTCCTATAATGAAAAGTGGGCAGAACTGTAAAAACTACAAAAGTAACAACATTTTTGCACAACTTTGCATTGAGCAAATAACTGTAAAATTTTAGAAAAATATTTAGACTTGAGAGTCCTTCTGTGCTATTTTGTGTATAAATATGTGATTCTTCAGATTTTGTATTAGTCTCTGCCTGATGAAGAGACCTGAGTAGTCTGGAAAGCTGCAATTTGTTACCATCTTTTCAGTTAGCCATTAAAAGGTATCAACCACTGAGGACTCTCAACTCTAAATATTTTTCTATCTACTGGCTAACACGGTACGAAGATACACATCTTTCCTATATGTAAAATTTTAAGCAGTGTTACACCAGAAAACTGTTGAAAACTGCTTGATGGACTGGGGACTGTGATATAGAATTTAGTTCATGTAGTCGCATGAAATGTAGAATAATCATATTTTTAGCACATTGATATAAACTCCTTGTTAACATAGTATCTACTCCTATCCCCTGTAAGATTTGTAGCACATTATACCCTAACCCTGCAGATTGTATCACACATGAATGTACATTGCTGCCATTCTGCATCCTACCTCTGAAGAACCCGGACGGCTTCTTGTGGGGATCTGATTCTTCCAATGTGGTTACTGATAAAGTCCTGGAGCTGCTCCTAAACATTCCGATAAGCACATTACCACAAGCCCCATTCATTTTATCCATATAACCACGTGAATATCATCAAATAACAATCTTCTATGATAGGTTGTAATCAAGAAAGTTAAAGCTACAGTGAGAGAACATATGAGCGGAATATTGTAACGTCACCTAAACAAGGGCCGACCATGTGTGTACATACAGAGAGACTTGTCAATCATCTGTGGCAGCAGTGACAAAAGTCGGTCAGCGACAGGACTAGTCACTTTCCACTATGGTTTCTGGAACTTTAAAAAGTTTATTTTCTCTGAAACGTCGGATCATGTCAGAAATGAAGAAAATACCTGGCAGCAATCGTGCTGCAGAGTCTGATAAGACTGCCACAGTTTGGGCAGCACGAGCCACACATGATAGGTTATAAAAAAATAACCTAAGTGGGGAAAAAAGGGAAAAGCTTAAAAGTAACGAAAAAAACCCACCTAACTGCTTGCAAACCAATCATTTTACACTTCCAGGCAGTCCGATTATTACTTGGCAGCTGGAGTCCTCATAGAGAAGGCAGAGATGGTTTATTACCACCTCTGCCTTACTGATCACTGTATACAAAACTTTGAATGAGGATCATATAAAATAGTGCAATAAAGATCAACAGAAGAAGTAATAAATTAAAAATGCCCTTTGACACTTTCGGAAGCTCTGAAATCATGCACCTCCTCCTTCCTATTAGCACATTGTGCCCATAACTTCTGGTCATAAAGTTATCTATTGCACTTCAGCACTTTATTATTTTTCTATATACTGTAGATTAGCACATCTATATGCTTTTGTATTTATTCATACTAAATCCACACTTTGATATTGTCACTTTTTTAACCCCTTAGTGACGGAGCCAAACTTTTGAAATCTGACCAGTGTCACTTTATGTGGTAATAACTCTGGAATGCTTCAAGATGTACAATAATAAATTATATTGTGGTACCGTGTTAGCTAAAAAAATCGATGTGAATACTTTTCCGTCCAAAGATGACAAGAGTATTCTTAGTGATACCTTTATTGGCCAACCAGAAAATTATATGTTCGCAAGCTTTCAGAGCTCACAGGCTCCTTCTTCAGGCAGGATTACAAATAGTATTAGTAATCCTGCCTGAAGCAGGAGCCTGTGTGCTCTGAAAGCTTGCGAACATATAATTTTCTGGTTGGCCAATAAAGGTATCACTAAGAATACTCTTGTCATCTTTGGACGGAAAAGTATTCACATGGAATGCTTCAACAATCCCAGTGATTTTGAGACTGTTTTTTTCGTCACAGATTATACTTTATGATAATGGTAAATTTAGGTCGATATGTTTTGTGTTTATTTATAAAAAATATCAGAAATTTGAGAAAAATGTTAAAAAATTAGCAATTTTTAAGCTTTGAATGATTATCCCTTTAATTCAGATAGTCTTGCCATAGAAAAACATTGATAAATAACATTTCCCTCATGTGTGCTTTACATCAGCACAATTTGCAAAATGTTGTTTTATTTTGTTAGCATTTTAGGGGGTTTAAACAAGTAGCAGCAATTTTTCATTTTTCAAGGAAATTTATTACAAAATGTATTTGTTTAGGGACCTATCCATGTTTGAAGTGACTTTAGGGGTCCCATATATTGGGAAAACCCCAAAAGTGATACCATTTTAAAAACAACACTCCCTGACATATTGAAAACTGCAGTAAGGTAGTTTATTAACCCTTCAGGTGATTTTCAGGAATTAATGCAAAGTGGCATGACAGAAATGAAAATGTGTATTTTTACCACCTAAATGCCGCTAACTTCTGAACAGGCCGCTATAGCCGTCAGACTCTAAGACCGCCATTTGGTCGTGAACTGCCATGGCAAACATCAGGATCACACAATCATGATCTGAGGGCACCAATTGGGATAAAGAGGAAGCCTCCACACTCTGTTAACCATTTATATGATGCAGTCACTATTGATAGCAGCATCTAAGGGGTTAAACAGATTTGGACAGTGCAAACACTGATCTGGCTGATGCAGCAAGTTGTCAGCTATAGTGTACAGCCGACAGCTGCTGGATTGTCACTTTTATGGGGAGGATATTCACTTATATCTCAGGTCAGTCAGTATTGGCGGTCATTAAGGGGTTAATATATATTTTTATTATTATTATTTTTTCATTCACACATTGTTTTATTAAGGGGCTACTATGACCTTCATATTTTTATTTGATTGTGCCATTGTAATAGGAAATATTTTACTGGCCATTTTGCAATATTGCCTTTCTTTAATGAGCATATTAGGGGCTCAGTGCACTATTTCAGTAACGTGCGCCATTACCTGTCTCAGCTGTTATTATCTAGTACACATTTTTATTGTTACCTCTAATAAAATTTTGTTTTAATTTCTTACTTCTTCTATTGGTCTTTATTGCACTATTTTTTATGTGATCTGCATTGATTTTGCGCTTGACCCCCAATTACTATACAATTTGTTCTGTTTCTGAAAACTTCAAATGAGCACTGTTTATACAGAATAAAAAAAAAGCACTGACGGCTACGGCTTGTGGCTGAATTATCCCTGTAAGTGTGGCTAATTTACCAGCCACGGTGACAGGGAAAAGAAGATGGAAAACAACACATTTAAAACATGTTGTAATCCCCCCAAAGATCTTTCATGACCTTACTGGGGGAAAATATGTGAAGTGAAATAAATAAAAGCAGAAAAATAAATGAAAAAAAATAAAAAAGAAAGCAGCTGCTGCCCCATTGACAACTAAAAAAAAAATCACATGTGTATAAATATCTAAAAATTAATGTTACCAATAGAAGAACAAAGTTTAAATTGTATCAGTGTTTCTTTGTGCTAATAATTAAATAAGAAAGAAAAATGAACAAAGCAAAAAAAACAGAAGTATAAAAATTGCTGCAAAATGCTATGGATTTCAAATATTTCCAACCCTTCGCCTCTTCATAAAAAATGCACTCCAGACACAAAGTGTGAATGCAGCCTAAGTCCAGGCTTCATGCGATGGCTTTTCACAAAAACATTCCTTAGGCCTCATTCAAACAGGGATTTTCTTTGAAAAGGTTTTAAATAATGTCTGGAGGGTAAAGTCGTTTTAATTTTTTTTTTTTTATATATGTTTCGAACTGGCTTTTTTTTCCTTGGCATTTTCTTTTAATGCAGTTTTTGAAGGTGCACTGAGCTGGTTATGGCAAAAAAAGTTTTACAAAATCATGCACCGGTATCTTAAAACACCGCAAAAATGGCAGAACCCAAAGTTTTGTGAGAGCAGACAATTTCTATCATCTTTCCATGAAAAACTGTTAAATGTCATCAGTGACAGTGCTCTAATAGTGATTTACCTCTAAATCGTTTATCTGTTCCATGAAATCTGTAAAATCAGCATCAAATTCCGCCTTCTTCATTTCCAGAATGTTATGTGTCCTTCTTGTAATGTCCTGGTAAATCGCTGTAAATCTTTCATTAAAGCAATCGATTCCTTCAATCGTAGATTTGCTTAAAGCCGAGTAGGTCTGCACAATCGACAACATTTTTGTAATCTATAAAAACAGAAAAATACAGATGGCTGCCCTGGTCCAGCTTCTCAAGTATCCGAGGAGGTGCTGACAACAGGCCTGGGAATCCACGTTGGGCATCCATGCCTCAGATAGAGAGATTGTGACTGTATTTTAGGTGTGAGAAAGGCCGTTGCTGTTTTTTGTCTCCTCATTGTTGTGATGTTTTATATATTTTGGAATAAAGATTGGATTTTTAGAAGGATCTCTATGGTGCTTCGGATATCTTTGGATCAGAAAGCCAGCTAGCTCATATACCTGCATTGTGTCAGAGGCCCCCACACGCCATGCATCCAGGGCTGCAGATTATTAAATGTACATTGTGTGGCTCTATTAATTTTGGTGGAACTTCAGATCTAAAAAGTCCTGTTGTACTTTTATCCAGACAGGGCCGATGCGAGCTATCCTATTGCCTAGGGCAAAAATTGAGATAGCGCCTACCTAATCCCTGTCATAGGAAGAGCCGTTCCTGATCTGTTGTTGATTGACAATTAGGACCGGCAGCGTTTTTAAGTCGCTGGACAGAACTGTTGTGCTCCAGTATGAGGAAGATTTACAGCTGCTTCTAACAAAATTAGAATACCATCAAAAAGTGAATTTATTTCCATTCTTCAATATAAAAAGTGAATCTCATATATTTTATAGAGTCATTACACACAGAG
>VIAB01008894.1:31865-43557 GCA_009801035.1 Oophaga pumilio
AAAATACATCAACATCATTCAAAACAGGATCCCCAGGTGTCTGGAAAAAGCTCAAACCTGAGGTTCGCCGCGCAGCAGAGAGATTACAATTTGAATCTGCTGAGCTGCGTTCCCTGAGGACTTAGGCTTTAAGGCAAAAAACAACTTACAGACATTTTTTAAATTCAGAAATTTAGACCGATCCCCCAAAAATAAATCTGGTATGGGGATCCTAGGTTCCATAACCGGCAACCTAGCAAGATAGGTAGGAATACTCTGAATCTCAGTGGCAAGCTGCTCCACACGGCCAGACAACTGTGCAAACTCCATTGAGGAAAAAAAAAATCCTCCTCAGCACCCAGAGAAAAAGGGAAAAAATGCAACAAACAGAGAAATAAAAAGTTTCTGACAACTCCCTTTTTTCTTTTTCCTTTTACTACTTTTCCCTTTTGTTGAGTACCATTTAATTTTCAGTTTGGCCGGTAATACTGTTATGTTTCGGTAGCTGAGAAGAGATTGCCAAAAATAGCCAAAAAAGCAATACACCAGAGAGGCTGGAAACTATTGGATTGCAGGACCCTAAACTAACCGCCACACTAGAAGTAGCCGTGGAGCGTACCTATGGTGATCCTAGACGCCTCGTCACAACCGGAGAGATAACTACACCTAAAGGCAGAAAGATGAATGCTATCTGCCCCGTAGTAGAATCCCCAAAGAAATAGGAAGCCCCTAAACATGTAACGGTGGTTAGACCAGAAGAAAATTCGAACACAGACAGAAAGTAGAATGAGCAAAAGCTGGCACCCAATCTGTCTAGATAGAAAAGTATAGGAAAGAATTCTGACTGCAACCCAAAAAAACCCTGACAAAAATACCAACACGTCTGAATAACAAAAAACCAGAGATCACATGATCTCTACCACCTAAATCAGATCTCTGGTGTAACACACAGCAATTCAGCAAATAAAAATTGACATAGGAACAGAGCAAAAGTGCAAACAAAACTGAGCACAATTGCAGAGCCAGGCCCCAAAAGGGGACCAGGCTGAAGTCTACTGCTAAGCAGCAAACCAGCAAGAAAATCCAACCAGAGGAAAAAAACAGCAAATCACTTATCTGAATGAGAGCATGAATGCAAGCTGAGCTCCAAGCAAGACATGGAAGAACAATTGATTACCGGCAAGGCTGAAGGGAGTACAGGTCACTTATATCAGACCATTCAGAGCCAGCTGAAGGCCATTCAGCAATTTGTTCATTACCCTCAGCAACCACCGGAGGGAGCCCCAGCTCAGATGTCACCTCCAGAGTATTCACAACAGCTCCCCTCTGGCCAGCCTAACTAACTTCAGGAGTTCCCCTGTCCATTTTGCACCAGATATAAGGGCATCTGCCCACGCAGTTAGCTGCCACATATTGGAACTGCCCTGTATTCTTTCTCTGTTGTGACCTTCAGCCCATGTGCCCTGGACGACTGGGCTACTTGCTTGAATGTTGCATTGCCAACTGCCCTTTCCGTGCTCTCAGGTCCTACTGACTAAAATCAGGAAATCCTCCTGGCTTACCCACAATTGGCCCCTCCTATGTTAACTATTTCCTGTCCTATCTATGTGTACTAATGTGCTCCCCTCTAGTGGGCTAATCTGAACATTACACTTTCTGTACACGTCAACATATTTACATTCAGTATATAACATGACAGCATTACAGGACATAACAATATATACATATTGGACATACACAGCAAGACATTTAACATTTAATACCAACTTTTAACTGGGACGGGCTTAGGGAGTAATGGCATGTATCAGTCTCTGTAACCCCTTACTATTAAAATCCTGGCACATTACATTTTTAAAATCCTGGCACAGTGCACTACATAAAGCATACCTTTTTGCTAAATAAAGGTATTCAGAACAACGCTTAATATTTAAAAGTATTTTATTTATTTATTTTATCACATTTCTCAGAGAACCCCTGTAAAAATAACAAAAATCAATTTATGGTCTAGCAACAGCTCCTTGCCACTGCTATTGTCTCAGTGTGTTGTCTTCAGTAATGACATAAACACCTAACATTACCGATGCAGCCAATCATGAGCTGAGCTAAGTGATTTGCTCCAGTACTGATGTAAGCTATTGATGTGACATCACTGCTACAGCCAAAACACTAAGACCAGAAAAACAGCAGAAAGTGGAAGCTAGACCAGGAAAGGGTGAATACTATCTGATTTTATTATTTTACACAGGTTCCATCATTTAACAAACAACGTTTGAAAAGTAGAAAACCCCTATAAGTTGACTTTAATAATCACTAAGTTTTATTATTATAATTTCACTTTGAAATGCGTATTTTAATTTGTTTCATATTGCAATTAAACTTAGAACCATATGAAGAATACATGGACCATGTTTCATTGAGAGTGGAGTTGTACATGCCAGAGTTAATGAAAGATTGTTTTGGAGTAGGATCTACCGAATTTATCAAGACGCACATACCAATAAATGAATTTGGCACATTTTAACAGTGGTGTGCATTTCTTGAGTCTCACCATTGGATGTTACTAGAATAACATTTGTGGTGTAAAAAGCACAGCCACTATTAATGAATTTGATGGTGGGCACTGTTACCACCCATGTTACCGGACTACTCCCAAGAGTACCCTATTTTAACAAAACGGCCCAAAACTGACATGAAAACAACAAAAGTTACAAAATTTTTGTTCAATTGCACACTGTGCAAAATATTTAGGCCTTCAAAGTGCTTTACATCATTTTTTTGGCATAAGAACTTTGATGAATCAGGGCCTCTATGTCATAGGAGATCAGACATCTTTTACCTTCACCTTCTCACTACCCTGTGTCATACTGAAATACAAAAGACTGCAGCAGGAGCTTCTCCCCACTGTTTAGTCTGCAGTAGGAATGTTACTGTCGCCCTGTCTAAATCCCACACAAGCCACCATCTGCTAGCTGAAAAGGTCAAACTTCACTTACCTATTATCCAATAAATTATTTTTACCTTTTATGTAACTAATAATATTGTTATAAGGCGGGTTATTACAGAAATTTTGAGAAACTGTTTTAGCGTAGAATTTTAATATTATTATATAAAATAATGTTGAATGACAACTCTACTCGCAAAAAAGAGCAGATGGAAAAGCTGCATGTGAAGAAAAAGTGTTGTATTTGTATGGCAAGTTTATTCAGCCTCATTTTCTTCATCAGATGCTGTGCCTTCACTGTGACAAAATGTCAACTATCTAAACAAATACAAGAAAAATATGCAGAAACAGATTAAAATATTTGCATTTATTAAAATAAACAGAATATTAAGCACATAAGTAATTAAGCAAATACTCAGTTTCTAAGATTAAATGCAAAATTCACATTAGTGCAGATGGCCCTCTCTGATTAAAAATCAACTATTTTTTTTCCCTAGTCCACAGGGCTTTTTAACCTACCAAACTTATACATACAACTTTGGAAGAGCTTGGTCACATGTGGACATGTTCTTTAACAAGAATATTAAAAATCAGTATTTAACTGTTCTTTTTTATTTTAATAATAACTTTAACTTTTTTAATAAAATAAAAATACAATGATGTATGTACTGAAACATGTAATTAATGTAAACATATAAGGAAGCACTGTGTAAACATTTTTAAAATCTTAACGGGACAATATTTGATGGGCAGCATGGTGGCTCAGTGGCTCAGTCCTGGGTTCAAATCCTAACAAGGACAACATCTGCAAGGAGTTTGTATGTTCTACCTGTGTTTCTGTGGGTTTACTCCGGGTACTCTGGTTTCCTCCCACACTCCAAAGACATACTGATAGGGAATTTAGATTGTGAGCCCCATCGGTGATAGCGATCATAATGTGTGCAAACTGTAAAGCGCTGCGGAATCTGTTAGCGTTATACAAAAAATAAAGATTATTATCCTCTTTACAAGTAAATATACCGTGGGGAAATAACTATTTTATACACTGTTGCTTTTGCAAGTTTTCACACCTACAAAGAATGGATAGGTCTATAATTTTTATCGTTGGTACACTTCAACTGGGAGAGACAGAATCTTGAAGAAAAAATCCAGAAAATCACATTGTATGATTTTTACATAATTAATTGGCATTTTATTACTTGAAATAAGTATTTGATACAATAGAAAAACAGAATTTAATATTTGGTACAAAACCCTTTGTTTGCAGTTGCAAAGGTCAGACATTTCCTGTAGTTCTTGATCAAGTTTACACATACTGAAGCAAGGGTTTTGGCACACTCCTCCATACAGATCTTCTCCAGATCTGTAAGGTTTCGGGACTGTCGCTGCACAACTTGAGTTTCAGCTCCCTCCAAAGATTTTTATCGGGTTCAGGTATGGAGAGCTTTGCTAGACCATTCCTTAGTTGTCCTAGCTGTGTGTTTCGGGTCATTGTCATACTGGTAGATCCAGCCATGACCGATCTTCAATGCTCTTATTGAGGGAAGGAGGTTGTTGGCTCAAATCTCCTGATACTTGACCCCATTCTCCCTTCAATATGGAAGTACTCCTGTCGCCTTTACAGAAAAGCACTCCCAAAGTAAGTTTCCCCCACCATGCTTCATGGTTTGGATGGTGTTCTCAGGGTTGTACTCATCCTACTTCTTCCTCTAAACACAGCAAATGGAGTTGATACCTAAAAGTTGTATCATGCAATGAGATTTCAGGTTTTCCTTCTCAGATTCTGTCTCTCAGAACTGAAGTGTACCTTCTATAAAAATTACAGACCTCTCCATTCCTTGTTGGTGGGAAAACTTGCAAAATCCGCAGTGTATCAAATACCTATTTTCCCCACTGTAGATGCTGTAAATTAACAAAAGAAAAAATGTAGTAAACTCATTTTACAATAGTTTATTAAAGAAAAAAATTAATGACATATTATTTCTCTTTGTGGATTGCAATACATGGAACTGTCTCCATTGGTAGAATGATATTTCTTGTCAACAAGGAGAAATTATTTCTCATTCCTTCATGGATGTTGGACAGCTCAGTTCCATCATCTCCATCTTAGTTTAATTTGAACCTGGGATTTTACATGACCATTTATTTACCCTTTTGTTGACTTTGAGGAGTATGAATCTTCTCAGAATTTTTTCCTGCGAAGCATTTAAAAGTGTACAAGTACGAGTACATCAACTAAAATGTCAAAATATTTAATTCCAGTTTATTTTAATGGATTCAATTAGTCATCCATGCAGTTTAGCATGGTTCTTGTTACATTACGGTGGTATGTAACACTCCAAAAGAGAGTTTAAATTTTTACTATGGATTCAATTACTCATCCATACAGCAATACGTGCTTTGTGGCACATTACGGTGGTATATAACACTCCAATAAAGAGTTGAAAAATTTTTCTGGATTCAATTAGTCATCCTTACAGTATCAGGTGCTTTCTGCTACATTTTGGAGGTATATAACAGTCAAAAAAAGCATTGAAAAATTTGTCTGTATTCACTTTTTCATCCATATACTATTAAGTGATCTGTGGTACATTTTGGTGCCACATAACAATCCAAAAATGCGTTGAAATTGTTTTCTGTATTCAATTACTCATCCATATACTATTATATGGTCTGTGTTACATTTTATGGCTATATGGCACTCCCAAAAAATATATTTATGTATTCAATTACTTAGTCATGTACTATTATGTGCTCTGGTGGTACATTGTGGTGGCACGTTACAGTCCAAAAAAGCGTTGACATTTTTTTCTGTATTCAATCGCTCATTCATACACTATTATACTCTCTATAATCCATTGTTAGGATCTGCGGAACGCACCAAAATAAATATAAATAAAGGGTGAGTTCACAGCCCGGGGTCCACCGTGCAGGCAGAGCCTGCTGCTAGTAAGATGGCGGTATAAGCGAACTCTGTTACTTCACAGAGTCGCAACCATAGATGCTGTGGCACTATATGGCGGTATAAGCGAACTCTGTTACACCACAGAGTCGCTGAGGCAATGACGCAGAGATAGAGACTGTGTCCTGTTAACATCACAAGGGTACACAGATAACTGCTGTGCGGATAGCAGTCCGTGATTATGCAGTGAGCAACGCAAACACGCAACTCCTCACCGGAGAAGCCGGTATTCTAGGGGCTTATTTCAGCCGAGCCCTGAACACATGCATACAAATCTCCTCACCAGAGGTGCCGGTATTCTAGGGGCTTATTTCAGCCGAGCCCTAACCAAATGCGTGCATGATCATACTGGTGCAAAGCACATAACACAATTGACACTAGCGCATGGCCGTGAGGCTGTGCAACCCTTTTATAGCAGCAGCAACTGCAAGACCTTCCTGGAAGAACCAATGGAAGCCTGTCCCAGAACTCAAGCAGGTTCAGGACCTTCCAGGAGAACCAATGGGAGTCGCTGCAGTAGCTGAGCATGTGACCCCTGATCTCCTATGAGAGATCTTACCCTGGGCATGCTCAGAAAGGAAAGCACAGGACTTAGTCCCAACTGAGTCTGCTTGCCGCTGGCCTGCACTAGTTACAATGGCAGGACCTGGAGTGGCAGCAGTCATCCTCTGCACAGCACTAGACTGAGCGAGACATTGGGACCGACGTCTCTGCTGAGCAGATTCCACTGCGGCCGGAGACGGATGGGAGACTGCAGCAGGGATAGCTTGAGATTCCCCTTGTGCAGGAGCGGGAACTTGACATCCATATTGGTGTTATTAAACACTCTCAAAAAGCATTGTAACATTTTTCTGTATTCAACTACTCATCCATATACTATTACATGGTCTGTGGTACATTTTGATGGTATATAACAGTCAAAAAAGCATTTAAAAAAAGTCTATATTTATTTACTCATCCACAGCTCTGGCAAAAAATTAATAGACACTGCACAGTTTTATAAAAGTAAGCTTCTCTACATGTCTGACAGCCATTCCATTCCAGTGGCAGTTGAATTCCAACCAGAGTACACCTCATTCTACTTAATGTGCTTTTGATTAGGTGATCACTAGTGATGGGCAAGCACTAAACTGCTCAGGTGCTCATTGCTCGGGTCGAGCAAATTGGAATACTCGGGTACTCGGACAGAACAACGAGCCCAATGTAAGTCTATGGGAGACCCGAGCATTTTTGCCGCGATCCCCCCGAGGGTCCTTTTAAGGTCTAAATACGTCTTAAAATGATGGAAACACTGCTCAAATGACACGGGTTCATCATGGGGATCGCCCCTGGAAGCATTCCTGACTTATAGTTCACAGCTTTAAACAATGTTGTCAGAATTTCATGCCATTTTTATCGGTGCACCAAAAAACATACCAAAGCTAAACCAAAATGGATTTTTGCTGTGAAATGTGTTAAGGTACATCCTTTCCAGGTTAATGACTTGTATATCAGGCAGATTAATTAACCCCAGACCAAAATGTTCCTCCACCATTTGGGCTATGTTCAGACACAGCGTTTTTGAAGCGTTTTTCAACTTTAATATTGCTTTCGGTGAAAACAAATGCATTCACAGGGAAATGTCATTGTATCATTTAAGAAAACTAGCTGGCCATGTGGTGTGTGACACATAAGCAGACATACCTTGTTTCATTTATGAAGGTGGGACTCTTAAAGTCACCGAGCCTATTTTTACAGGGGCATCAGGCGGCATTAATCTGCTTAGGCCTCTTTCACACTTCAGTCGTTTGGCGTCAGTTAAAATCAGCCAAAGTGTGAAAAAAGCGGATCTGCCAAAAAAGTGCAAAAACGGATGCAAACGGATCCGTTTTCAGACAGATCCATCATGAACTTTTCAACCCGGAAAATGCATGGTACGCATGTCTGGCGAGCGAGAGAGAGAGAGACCCCGGACAGTGTTCTCAGCATTTTCTATGGTAGGAACGGATCCTCTGGCGGATTCCGTGAAAAACGGATGGCAGCGGATACGCCACCCAATGGCGCCTATTATACAAAATGGCGGATGCGGCGGATCCGTCATAGTCCGCCATTTTGACTCACACAAAAAATGTTGCATTGAACGTTTTCCAAAAAAGGCGGGCGCCAATTTTATTGCGGATCTGTCAAAAAACAGATCGAACGGACGACCATCCGTCAAAATCCGTCACTAATGCAAGTCAATGGGGAAAAAGCGGATCCGCCAAAAAAAATGGCGGATCCGTTTTTTTCACACTTTCGTGGATTTTGACTGACGTTGCACGACTGAAGTGTGAAAGAGGCCTTAAAGGGCCTTTATTAAACAATGGGTCTCCTAAACTGTTATAGCCTATGCAGTGAGTGGATGGGCTGCCTAGAATTATGATGCACCCTAATACCCCTTTCACGAGATGTCCAGGATGGCTTCCATAAAAAATGTTGCATTGAATGCAAGGCCTGCCCTGCTACCAAGTCCTATGCATCCCAATAAGCCTTTGAACCCAGGTACTGGATGGGCCCAGGAAAATCCACTTCACATTATTCATTTTGTCCTCCCATTCTGTTTTTTTTTGCATTGACTGCAAGGCCTGCCCTGCTACCAAGTCATATTCACCCCAATAAGCTTTTGAACCCACATACTGGATGGGTCAAGGAAAATCCACTTCACATTATTCAGTTTGTCCTCCCATTCTGATTTTTTTTGCACTGACTGCAAGGCCTGCCCTGCTACCAAGTCATATGCACCCCAATAAGCCTTTAAACCCAGGTACTGAATGGGCCCAGGAAAATCCACTTCACATTATTCATTTTGTCCTCCCATTCTGTTTTTTTTGCATTGAATGCAAGGCCTGCCCTGCTACCAAGACATATGCCCCCCAATAAGCCCAATCCCCCCTTGGAAGAAACATGGAGGACGGCTTCTTAACAAAAAATGTCTCATTAAAAAGGAACGGGTCTCCTAGACTTGTAATGCCCATACCCTACGGGTGTTGGCTGGCCAACATTTTCCCCTGTGGGGAACACCTCAACTTTTTCCATAACAAGTATTTAACACCCAGCAAAAACACCCACCCTTGTTAGGATTTTGACACTGACTGTAGCAGCACGGAACACGTTAACCCTATTGATCTAGTGGCGGCGGATGATGAGACGTGGAAGAAGGCCTGATTAAAAACTATGCCCAATTTAAAGGAGTGGGTCTCCTAGACTTGTAATGCCCATACACTAGATGTATGGGCTGGCCAACATTTTCCCCTGTGGGGTACACCTCAACCTTTTCTATAACAAGTATTTTACGCCCAGCATAACCAACCACCCTTGTTAGGAATTCGACACTGGCTGTAGCAGCATGGAACATGTTAACCTTGGTGATCTAGTGGTGGCAGATGATGAGACGTGGAGGAAAGCCTGATTAAAAAAAAGGCCCAATTTAAAGGAGCAGGTCTCCTAGACTTGGAATGCACATACACTATGTGTATGGGCTGCCAAACATTTCTCCTTGTGAAGTGTACATATTTTTTGGATTTTGGTGACGGGCATCATAACACCTTTGCCAAAGCATTGAGTGGCTGGAGCATGACTGAATACGTTCACCCTGGTGTTCAATTGATGGTGGACGGTGAGGAGGAGGAGAAGGAGGAGGAGGACACCAACTAGCCAAAATCAGGAAGCATATATCCATGTTTGGCTGTGAAGAGGTGCATGGGAATACACCTCCCAAAAAAACACTACATTAGAGTTTAGGCTTCGCTGTCACCATTTGGTGGTGTTGAGAAGTCAGGCCCAATCCATCCCTTGTTCATTTTTATAGGAGTCTGCCTGTCTGCATTTTCCGTAGAAAGGCGAATGAACTTATCTGTGATAATGCCACCAGCAGCACTAAAAACCTGCTAAAAAAACGCTAGCAGCAGGGCAAGACAGAACCTCCAAGGTGTAGAGAGCCAGCTCATGCCACGTTTCCAGCTTGGATATCCAATAATTAAAAGGCACAGAGGAATCACGGAGGACATTGGTACGGTCAGCAAGGTACTCCTATCTTAGAGAAGATTGCATTCCTTGTCAGATTACCCGCTCCTCAGTTCATGGGCGAAGGGAAGGTCTTAGAAAACTGTCCCAGAACTTTTCCAGTGTTCCCCTGCCTCTGCTGGAGTGGACTAGTGTCTGTCTCGCCTGTCCTGTTTGGTTGGCCAACGAACTGTTATCTCTGCCGCCAGTGTTTTGAGATGGGAATTTTTTTTAATAATTCAGCAACAGTGGCCCAATGGTATTGCACCATTTTGGTACACCTGTCTGCCTCTGGAACAAGAGATTAAAAGTTATCCTTGTACCGTGGTTCTAAAAGTGTCACTAGCCAGTAACGGCTGGTACCCAATATTTTGACAATGCGAGGGTCACGGGAAAGGCAGCGCAACATAAAGTCACCCATGCGTGCCAGACTGGTAACAGGCAAGCCTTCCGTGTCCTCACCAACAGGACGACTGACCAAGGTGTCCTCCTCCTCCTCCTCTTCCTCTTCTTCCCTGTCCTCAGCCCATCCACACTGAACAGACAAACGATGGCCTTGTTGATGCTGGTATTGAAAAACTGCCCGCTTCTGCTCACAAATCCTTTCTAACATATGCAGTGTAGAGTTCCAATGAGTGGGGACCTCACACACCAGTCGGTGAGAAGGAATCTGCAATCGCTGCTGAAGCAAGGCAAGGGCTGCTGAAGCTTTAGCTGACTTTCTAAAATGTGCACACAGGTGGCGTACTTTAACCAGCAGATCCGGCCGCTCCGGATAGCTTTTTGAAAAGTTTGAACAACGAGGTTCAGCACATGGGCCAGGCATGTTACGTGTGTCAGTTTGCCTCGCCTCAAAGCCGCCATTGTCACACACAACCATGCCTGTGTCAGCCACACATCTGCCTGCTTTTTCAGAGCTGTCAACAACTCTTCAGCATTGTGCGATTTGTCACCTAAGCAAATTGGCTTCAGCACAGCCTCTTGCCGCTTTGCTTTGACAGTGCTGCAGTGCTGCCAGCTTGTGACTGATGTGCTCATTTCTGACATGGAGGCTGAAGAGGAGGAGGATGAGGTGCAGGAGCTGTACACAGTGGGGGCAACCCTGATTGACGTAAGGCCCACAATCCTTGGTGTCGGGAGGACGTGTTCCATCTCAAGGTCTGACTGGGTACCGGCTTCCACTATGTTAACCCAGTGTGCCGTCAGCGAGATGTACCTCTCTGGCCACAAGCACTTGTCCACATGTCTGTGGTTATGTGTACTTTCCCAGTAACTGCATTGTTGAGTGCACGGGTAATGTTGTGGGAAACGTGCTTGTGTAATGCTGGGACGGTAAAGTGGGAGAAATAGTGGTGGCTGGGGACAGAGTACCTTGGGACGGCCACCACCATCAAGTTGCAGAAAGCTTCCGTCTCCACGAGCCTAAAAGGCAACATTTCGACCGCAAGCACATGAAAAATATGAGAATTGAGTACTCTGGCATGTGGGGCATTGGCTGCGTATTTCCACTTACATTCCAAAGACTGGGGTATGGACAACTGAAGGCTGCGCTGGGACATGGATGTGGACGTGCTTGATGATGGTGCTATTTGACTGTGGTCAACGGCAGGTGCAGGGCAGGAGGCATCTTCATATGCACATTGGACAGGGGATTGGCTTGCACGTACAACAGTGGAAGAAACAGTGGTGTCATCCGCAGACACTGTTCCTGGAGCCTTTGTATTGTCAGGTGACATCAAACCCTGTGGTTAGTAATGGAGAGGCGTCAATAAGACACCCCCATTACTAAC
>VIAB01008894.1:82149-92676 GCA_009801035.1 Oophaga pumilio
AAAAATAATAAATCCAGTACTCACCTCTCTTTCTCCCAGCTCCTACGCTGCTCACTGCTCTCTCTCTCATCTCCTGAGAGCGGGCGCCGGCAGGTGACATCATTGCGCCCGCTGTCAGACGCTGAGAGGGGATTATGGGAGAGAAGGAGCGCTCGCTCCTTCTCCCTCAATGCGGTCAGCTGTATCGGCTAGGTGCCGATACAACTGACCCTCCGATGACAGGCGGGGGGACACTGCTGGCACCGGGCCCCCCACTGCCTGTTCAGGCCCCATAGCGGCCAGGCGGCAGAGCAGGGAGATCGATTCTACCTGCTCTGCCGCAGAATGTAACTGTATCAGTTACAGTAGCGTAGCTCCGGATGGGCCCCCTTCGAGCACGGGGCCCGGTGCCACCGCCCCCTCTGCCCCCCGGTAGCTACGCTACTGTGTAAGGTGAATATTATGGTCATTGCAATTCAAGGTCAGAAAAAATTAATTTAATGATTCCACTGAACCCTGCCAGATCAGCAATATGTCGTCAATGTAACGCTTCCAAGATAGGACCTGGCACATTGACAACGGCTGATCCGACAGGAAGAGGTTCCTCTCTCACAGCCCCAGGAACAGATTTGCATACGAGGGTGCATAAGACGCCCCTATAGCTGTACCCTGAAGCTGTAGAAAGAAGGACCCTTTAAAAACGAAAAAATTATGAGTTAGTGTAAACTCCAATAATTCCAATATCAAATTTTTAATTCCCACAGGGAGGCTGACGTTCTTAATAAAAACTCAATTGCTCTTAGTCCATCTTCATGATGTATGCTGGTGTTCAGGGACTCGACGTCTGCTGTCACCAGCATAGCATCTTTATCCAATTGAAGGCTGTCAACCTTTCGGTAGAGTTCCCCTGTATCTTTCAAGAAAGAGGGCAACTCCTCCATCAGAGGTTGGAGTTTGTAATCATTCCACTGGTTGACATTCTCAAGGTAATTACCCCTCCCTGAAATTATTGGCCAAAAGGGGGGGGGCTGCTTGTTCTTGTGAATCTTGGGCAACAAATAAAAGGTAGGTATGGTGGGTTCATACACCATCAAGGCAGTGGCCAAGTCTTTTGTTATAATATGATTCTCCATTGCCTGTCTAATGAAAGCCTTCAACTGAGTAGTATAGGTGGACAAGGGGTTAAAGGTAAGCTTCTTATAGCATACCTTATTGTTTAACTGCCTAAAGGATTCCATTTCATAGCTATTTTAGGCCAAGTAACGATATTACCTCCGTTGTCCACCTGTTTGAAGAGTACATCCGGTAAATTCACAAAAACGTGCACATGCCTTTCTGCTCAGCCGTCAAATTATCTTGATGGATATACCGAGGAATATTCAAAAGGTCTTTAGTGACAATTTGGACAAACAAGTCATTGTTGGAACAAGATGAGGTGGGGGGGAATTTCCTGGAATGTGTTTTTTTTAAGGGAGGAACCTTACCTTTCCTTACCTGTTAAATTGTGCTTGATGGAGAGATGCTCTAAAGTGCGTAATACTACTTGTTCCTCCTATGTGGGGAATAATTGAAAAAGGTTGGTGTCAAAAAAAGTTTCTTAAAAAGCAATGATCGTGCAAATAAATGAAGATCTTTTGTGGTAGAAAATGCATCAAATGCAGCTGCTAGTGAAAAAGACAATTATTTTTCAAGAAGAGAGAGATCACCGGGTGAAAGAACATGTTGGTTTAGATTGATTACCGTGTTGTCACACCTTTTTTGTTCTGGCGACCTGAATTCATGATGTCTGTACAGATGAAAATTTGTGTCCCTCGATCTCTAAAGGTACTGTCACACTAAACGAGATCGCTGACGAGATCGCTAATGCGTCTGATTTTATGACGCAGTAGCGATCTCGTTAGCGACGCAGCTGTGTGTGACATGTGGCAGCGATATGGCCCCTGCTGAGATGTCGATCGCTTATTAACGTCCTGAGCCGTATTTTGGTCGTTGGTGTCCCGCTGGTGAGCCTGAATCGCTGAGTGTGACACCCTTTATGAACGACTTCACCAGCATCGCAGGTGGGACTAGGTTTTCCCAACGACCGCAGAGGTCGTTATACAGATCGCTGATGAGATGTGTTTGGAATCTAACCAGCGATCACATGGCGATCGCACCAGAGATCTCGCCAGGTCGTGTCGTTGTCGTGATCGCTGGTGCGATCGCTAAGTGTGACAGTGCCTTTAGGTCTTGCCCCTGATCTAGTGATCATTGAGGATTTAGTCGCCTCAGACAGGTCACTTACAGAGGATATGGAAGAAAATGACTCAGCACATTGCACCTGATGGCTTTGTTTTAGCAGTTTTCTCCACGCATAGACTTGGTTATTTTGATAATCACGTAGATCCCTACTAAACTTAACAGTTTGTGTGGATCTTCTTTACCATCACATCTACTGCTTTTTCGATTTTATTAATAAAGGTTTGAAATTTTTCAGATGACCCTTTTGCCTTGAGCTCCGCCTCAGCAATATTAATCTCTGCCTCCAATCTGACAATGGTACTCGTATTCAAATCACTCAGTAACTGTATCAGTGCGTTCGAACATCCATTACATGCCTCTACACATTCGGTCAACAAAGTCAGCATCATTTACAGGGAATGTGGGGACCACCCGCATGCGTAGATCCCTCAGAATCAATTTTCTTGCAAGATATTTATCTAGAAATGCTCGATTCTACCACAGGACCAAGTTTTGTAATGCTGAAGCTTTCTCTTCCCATCCATGATCAGCCACCTGGGGAACAGTAGTCCTCCCATTGTTACCAAACACCTTGAGAAGCCAAGCTTTTTCTTTAGCCTTAAGATCTATGTTGAAGAGAAAATCTGTGCAAAACACAGCAAAGATTAGTTACAACATACTCCACCAAGAGACACACATGATATTACAAACATGGAATCTTTACCAAAAATATACATTTGTACCTCATGTGTAATGGTCTATCTTTTTTTTATTTAACTGGACACATCAAGACATATAACAAAACCAGAGGTAAAAAATGATGTACTAGCCCAAAATCAGAAAAATATATTTACTTTATTGATTACAAAATTACAAATAACACAGGTGAACAAGTAAGGGGTATTCATAGAATCACATCATAATTATGCATATCTGCTATGAAGAAAGGGCACACACCACCTCAGTTGGAAACCTAACCTAAGAGCAGTATAGAGCATCGCAAACAGGAATCACTATTTAAGCCATCAATTGTGTACATATTATCATTGATCCCAACATTATAAAATGCTCGCACTCAGCACGATCAAACATAATAAGGCAGTAGTGCATCCATTTTCCTGCCCATATCCACCATAACAGTTTTTAGTTATATAGTATCTTTAAGAATTGAGTAGAGTGCGCAGCTCCAGGTGCAAATCCAGAGGGATGTATGTGCACACCCTAACGTACGTTTCGGTCTTGCCTTCATCAGGGTGCATACACATCCACTCTTTGGTGCAGTTTTTATAATGTTTGAGCATGTGGCGCCGAATGGAGAGCAGAGTCACATGCCCGGAAGTGATGTTCCCTGGCCCTACGAGCATGTCTGCCCTGCTGCTGTGACCCCTCCCAGCTTTTGGCATTTCAGTGCTGTGATTGGCAGGCAGTGTCTTCCACCATGTGACGCCGATGCCAGGTGGCGTTATGGTTGACATGGCGACGTGCGCATCACTTCCGGCTGGGGTCGTCACCAGCTTTGTCAGCTGGGAATTTTTCTACTAATTGTTCAACTAGGACCTTCTGGTATAGCACCATTTAACTAGTACTTCCCGCCACAGGAGGTAAAGGTGGAAAGTCCTTCTTATAGAATGCTTCGAGAAAGGTGAACAACCAGTAATCATTAAAAAAATCAAATAAGGAGAATGCACTACTCAAATAGAAAAGTATATAAAGTTTATTGAAATAACAAAAATAAATATAAAATACCAGGGATGGCAGTGAGAGAACCGACTGAGCAATGAGGATATATTCATATCCTATATTACACCTTTTTGGTGTTTTTTGGTCTGGTCTATAAGATTAACCAGTAATCATTGTTTGCCAAAATTTGCATAATGCAAAAACTGTGTAGTGTCAATGGACTGTGGGCATCTTACTAATCTCTTAAACTAGGGGCGCCCTAGCCTATCCATGTCCCAGATTACTCCTGGAGGTGGAGACGCTGGGTTCTCATACCTATCTATGCTCTCAACTGAACCCTTATTTTATCCCTCACCCACCAAGGGAGGTGAGGTCCTGGCATGTATAGGAAAACACTAATCAGACAGACTGGGTTAAGAGACATGGATACAAGAAAACTACAATCATACAAATACGCTTGCAAAACAACAGAGTGAGAAACAGAGGCGGTATAGGAAGAGTAAAAACCAAAGTGAGATGATAAGGAAAAACACGCAAACAAGCTGCAGCAATCTCCAGAAAACGCTCCAACCATCAAAACTTTCTCCTTCACCATCAAACCAAGAGGTAGAACTGTCATTGGAAACTTCCAAGTGCCAGTGGTGAGCAAATATACCAGAGGGGAGCAACCAACACTGAACAGCTGAGACAATTCAGGATGGAGAGCTCTAGGAGAACAACTAAACTGATTAATTTTTGCCATGACAACAAGTGAGCCTGCACTGTTTAATTAGATAGTGAAGCAGTTATAATAAGTCCAGGAGTTTGTGTAACCAGACACTGCAATCTTTTGGCCTCTGTCTGTCATGGTATCCCTGTGACAGCGAGGGTCATAGGAAAGGTAGTTGGACATAAAGTCACCAATGTGTGCCAGACTCCCAAAAGATAAGACTTCCCTGTCGCCACCAGGAGGATGACTTTTCTTCTCCTCCTCCTCTTCCTCTTTACCCCATCCACACTGAACAGATGGGACAAGTGGGACAGCTCCTATGCATACAAGTTGGACTTCCCCTGATACTTACAGTAGGTGCTGAAGTTTGTCAGGGAACACTAACTGGAGGGACACAAACCAGACTTTTGTAATGAAACCAAAGACCATCCATAGGCCTATGTGAGCAAAGGACTCAAGGGAGTCTATTCCAGGGTTCCTTAGGGCAACAGCCGAGACTGTGTTGAAAAACGTGGCTTCTAGCAGGTTAACCAAAGGACACAAAGACCTGGAATGGATGGCTATTTAGGGGGGTCTGCCCCTGAGAACTTTCATGCATGCCTGTGGATAGTGCAATACTAGGAACTGCCTGAGATGCCCTTTCGCTGAGGAAACACCCTTGCATCTCTTCTGGCAGTGCCCATTGGATGTTCTGGAAAATGAGCTCAGAGTCTCTGTTCACTGGAGAAACCTAAAGCACACTTTCATTGCAGAAGCGGGTTGGTTACCCTGATCGCTGACTATGGCGACATCGCAGCACACCGTATTGGTTTATTCCTCTAAGTTTTTTATAATCTCTCAAACATCCTTGTCCATTCATTGGTTGTTATGTGCGAAGGCTGACCGGAATACCGACGGGAATGTTGTAGCTGATATTCAACTACTGCCCTCATTTGCTCACAAAGGCTTGCCAACATACAGTACAGACCAAAAGTTTGGACACACCTTCTCATTCAAAGATTTTTCTGTATTTTCATGACTATGAAAATTGTACATTCACACTGAAGGCATCAAAACTATGAATTAACACATGTGGAATTACATACTTAACAAAAAAGTGTGAAACAACTGAAAATATGTCTTATATTCCAGGTTCTTGAAAGTAGCCACCTTTTGCTTTGATTACTGCTTTGCACACTCTTGGCATTCTCTTGATGAGCTTCAAGAGGTAGTCACCGGGAATTGTTTTCACTTCACAGGTGTGCACTGTCAGGTTTAATAAGTGTGATTTCTGGCCTTATAAATGAGGTTGGGACCATCAATTGTGTTGTGCAGAAGACTGGTGGATACACAGCTGATAGTCCTACTGAAAAGACTGTTAGAATGTGTATTATGGCAAGAAAAAAGCAGCTAAGTAAAGAAAAATAAGTGGCCATCATTACTTTAAGAAATGAAAGTCAGTCAGTCCGAAAAATTGGGAAAATTTTGAAAGTGTCCCCAAGTGCAGTTGCAAAAACCATCAAGCGCTACAAAGAAACAGGCTCACGTGAGGACCACCCCAGGAAAGGAAGACTAAGAGTCACCTCTGCTTCTGAGGATAAGTTTATCCGAGTCACCAGCCTCAGAAATCGCAGGTTAACAGCAGCTCAGATTAGAGACCAGGTCAATGCCACACAGTTCTAGCAGCAGACACATTTCTACAACAACTGTTAAGAGGAGACTTTGCGCAGCAGGCCTTCATGGTAAAATAGCTGCTAGGAAACCACTGCTAAGGACAGGCAACAAGCAGAAGAGACTTCTTTGGGCTAAAGAAGACAAGGAATGGACATTAGACCAGTGGAAATTTGTGCTTTGGTCTGATGAGTCCAAATTTGAGATCTTTGTTTCCAACCACCGTGTCATTGTGCGAAGCAGAAAAGGTGAACGGATGGCCTCTACATGCCTGGTTCCCACCGTGAAGCATGGAGGAGGAGGTGTGATTGTGTGAGGGTGCTTTGCTGGTGACACTGTTGGGGATTTATTCAAAATTGAAGGCATACTGAACCAGCATGGCTACCACAGCATCTTGCAGCGGCATGCTATTCCATCTGGTTTGCGTTTAGTTGCACCATCATTTATTTTTCTACAGGACAATGACCCCAAACACACCTCCAGGCTGTGTAAGGGCTATTTGACCAAGAAGGAGAGTGATGGGGTGCTACGCCAGATGACTTGACCTCCACAGTCACCAGACCTGAACCCAATCGAGATGGTTTGGGGTGAGCTGGACCACAGAGTGAAGGCAAAAGGGCCAACAAGTGCTAAGCATCTCTGGGAACTCCTTCAAGACTGTTGGACGACCATTTCCAGTGACTACCTCTTGAAGCTCATCCCTGGAAGTTTCCCGTGGTGTCTGGAGGTTCACTGTGCCGTCTGAAGGTCCACAGAGCCGCTTGGAGCTGTACAGAGCTTGGAAGAGCCTTGTGGAGTCGTGCAGAGCCGTGCAAAGCGGTGTAGAGCTGTGCAGAGCAGGGTGGAGCCTTGCTGTACAGAACTGTGCAGAGCCTTGCGGAGTCAGACAGAGCCTTGCAGAGCGGTGCAGAGCTGTGCAGAACTGTTTGGAGAGGAACTGCAGTTTCAGCAGTAACAGCAAGAGGTTCTGCAGCAGCCAGAGCTGCAGTTGCAGCAGCAGCAGTTTGTGGCTGCAGCAGGAGCTGTGATGGTGCCAGCAGGAGCTGGTGAGGAGCCATAAGAACATTAGTGGTCCAGGTCGCACAAACTCATAAAGGGCCAGTGCAAGCCCAAAGACATTATTTTTTTATAGTGTACTGTGCGAACTGGGGCCTGAGAGTGCAGTGGGGTAGTCCACGGGGTGCACCCCAGAGGGGGTGGTGCCCAAAAAGGGTGGTGTCCCAAATGGTGATGGTTGGCAAAAAGGGGGTGGAGACCCAAAAGGGGGCGGTAACCCAAACAGGGATGGTTGCTCAAAGAGGGGTGGAGTCCCAAAATGGGGTGGTATCCAAAAAGGGAGTAGTTCCCCAAAAGGGAGTAGAGTCCCAAAAGGGCGGTAACCCAAATAGGGGTGGTGGCAAAAAAAGAGGCGGCAGCGAATGCGACATTAGACTGTGGCCAGGAACAACGCACTTCATGCTATGTAGGTCCATGCTATACGGTGGATAGATCGGCCAATAAGGCATCACGACAGTGTCCCTTCTGGCTAGATGGAGATAGTGTGATGGGACTGATCGACTTGGGGAGTGGAGTGTATGTGCTGAGGATGCCTCCTAAACGTTCTGTGTTGCCTGGAACTGGGTCGAGAGTGAATGGCTCCGGTGGGGACATTAAAGGATCTTTGACAGCCTACCTCTAGATTGACGCGACTGAGGGGTCCATGTACCACGAAGTGACGTTAGTCCCTGACTTACTGTATACTATGGTAATAGGGCGGGACTTGGAGGCCCTGTGGGACTGGTGGGTAAAAGGAAAAGTGTCTGTAGAGGTAATATGTATAGGTGGTAATATGGAGAATGCACCCCCTAGAGTTGACAGTCCATAGTTAGGCATGACCAAGGATAGTGGGGAGTCTGCCCAACTTACGGAAATGAGGTCAACTGAAGTATACCACAAGATGACAGCTAGCTGTGTTGTGGGTGTGAGACAGACCCTGGGGGTGACTGTGATGTGTCACTGCCAGTAGCAACCGCTAAAGCTGAGTACAATGCTGTGCTGACAGAAGCGCTGACCCAGGGGAACGACAGTGCTCCACCTGGGGAAGGAAGGATGGCGGTGGTAGCCATATCAGAACGTATGAACGGATGGAAGTGTGGGTCTGACCAACTCTGGGACTTGGCAGAGGTGAATGGGGTCCGACACAGTTAAAAATGGGCACCAGGGCCGGCGTTAGCAGCAGGCAGACCAGGCAGCTGCCTAGGGCCCCCGCTCCCCCAGGGGCCCCCAGCTAGTGGCACATCATGCAGCCGCTATGAGGACCATGAGGAAGGGGGGCCGCCTGCCACCAGCACTGATTCTCCCCGCTGCCTCCGCATTGAACTATACCGCGTTATAGACACCGGTATAGTTCAGATGATGCTTCCTCTCCCATCATTCCCTTCTGCCTCTGACACTGTGGGTGCACGATGATGTCATATCATCGTGAACCAACTGTGTGCCAGGCAGACTGCAGTGCAGCCACTGAGACAGGAGCCGGGAGTAGCGTGGGGCATGAGGAGAGGTGAGAATTGTGTTTTTTTTAATATATCAGTGAGAACTGGACTGTGGCACTATTTGGGGGGGAGGCTGTGTTATACACTATGGGGGGTGAGGATGCTGTGTAATATACTATGGGAGGTGTGGAGGCTGTGTTATATTCTATGGGGTGAGGAGGCTGTGTTATATAATATGAGGTGAGGAGGCAGTGTTATATACTATGGGGGTAAGGAGGCTGTGTTATATACCATGGTGGGTGAGGAGGCTGTGTTATATACTATGGGAGGTGAGTAGGCTGTGTTATACACTATGGGGTGAGGAGGCTGTGGTATAAACTATGGGGTGAGGAGGCTGTGTTATATACCATGGGGGTAAGGAGGCTGTGTATATACTATGGGGCGAGGAGGCTGTGTTATATACTATGGGGGTGAGGAGGCTGTCTTATATACTATGAGGGGATGAGGAGGCTGTGTTATATACTATGGGGAGGTGAGGAGGCTGTGTTATATATTATGGGGGTGAGGAGGCTTTGTTATATATTATGGGGGTGAGGAGGCTGTGTTATATACTATGGGGGTGAGAAGGCTGTGTTATATACTCTGGGGGTGAGGAGGCTGTGTTATATACTTTGGGAAGGTGAGAAGGCTGTGTTATATGCTATGGGTGTGAGGAGGCTGTGTTATATACTATTGGGAGATGAGACTGTGTTATATACTATGGGGGTGAGGAGGCTGTGTTATATACTTTGGGGATGAGGAAGCTGTGTTATATACTATGGGGGGTGAGGAGGCTGTATTATATACTAAGGGGGGTGAGGAGGCTGTGTATATAATATGTGGGGGTGAGGGGGCTGTGTTATATACTATGGGGGGTGAGGAGGCTGTGTTATATACTATTGGGGTTGAGGAGACTCTGTTATATAGGCATGACCAAGGATAGTGGGGCATCTACCCAACTTACAGACATGAGGTCAACTGACGTGTACCACAAGATGACAGCTAGCTGTGTTGTGGGGTGTGAGACAGATTCTGGGGGTGACTGATGTGTCATTGCCAGTAGCAACTGCTAGAGCTGAGTACAATGTTGTGCTGAGAGAAGCACTGACTCAGGGGAACGACAGTGCTCCACTGGGGGAAGGAAGGATGACGGTGGTAGCCATACCAGAACATATGAACGGACGGAAGTGTGGGTCTGACCAACTCTGGGAATTGGCAGGGCCGTCGTTAGCAGCAGGCAGACCAGGCAGCTGCCTAGGGCCCCCGCTCCCCCAGGGGCCCCAAGCTAGCGGCACATCATGCAAACGCTATGGGGCCCATGAGGGAGGGGGGCCGCCTGCCACCAGCACCGATTCCTCCCGCTGCCGCCGCATTGAACTACAGTATACAGGTGTTATAGACACCGGTATAGTTCAGATGGTGCTTCCTCTCCCATCATTCCCTTCTGCCTCTGACACTGCGGGTGTGCGATGATGTCATGAGAAATGTGGGTTTATTTAATATATCAGTGAGAACTGGACTGTGGCATTATTTGGGGGGGAGGCTGTGTTATACACTCTGGGGGATGAGGAGGCTATGTTATATATTATGGGAGGTGTGGAGGCTGTGTTATATACTATGGGGTGAGGAGGCTGTGTTATATATTATGGGGGTGAGGAGGCTGTGTTATCTACCATGGGGGTGAGGAGGCTGTGTTATATACTATGGGAGGTGATGAAGCAGTGTTATATAGTATGGGGTGAGGAGGCTGTGTTATATACTATGGGGGTGAGGAGGCTG
>VIAB01008895.1:32864-45112 GCA_009801035.1 Oophaga pumilio
ATGCTTCTAGGTGACGACTCACCAGTAGGGTCTTTGAACTCTGGCATCGGTCCTTCCATTTGTATTTGCAAATTAATCATTATAAGATTTTGCAAATCGGTTACGCGATGTTCTGGGAATCTCCAGCTGTCTCTTTTGACCTTGGAGCAAATGTTTATTAACAAACATTTGATAACGAAGCTTTAAAAACAATTTCAGTGTTGTACCTAACAGTACACATTTATGGAGCCTCACTTTACCACTGTAGATTTATGATGTTTTTTCTATCGGCCTCTATATGAATCAGTCAGCAAAAAAAGGGTTAATTTCCATCAGAATCCTTGTGAAGTCTTTTAAGATCTAGTTCATTTTTGTTCACTTAGTTTTTTTCCTGCTGTTCTTTCACGAGCCATAGCTTTATCTCACTTTTCTGCCATCATATCCGTGTGTGACTTGTTTTTTGTAGGACGAGTTGTTGTTTTAAATGACGCTATTCATTTTAGCATGTAAGCTACAAAAAAAACTGTAAAAAAATTTCAAGTGGGGTGACATAAAAAAAAGCAATTCAGACATCATTTTTTCCATTGCACTATAAATGTGAATTGGCAAAATGATTCTCCAAGTCAGTAAGATAAAATCAATACTAAACTTAGCAGATTGCTTACATTTTTAGTGGTTAATAAAAAGGTTTAACTTTGTAAAAAAAAAATGTGGTCACAACATACTGAAATCTGTAACATTGGCATTTTTTTTGTTTTTTTCTTATTCTTTTAATATTTTTTACAATTTTTTTTCCTCTATTTTTTGAAGCTGGGATAATTTTTCGCTCATACTATATACCCCAGTATTATTGTGATACTGATGTTTTCCTATGTAGCCACAGAAGGACTTAGGTGGCAGCCATGGGGGCCTTCAGCAGGTACCTGCTAGAGCATCATGAGGGTCCTATTCTAGACAGTGTGTGAGTGCACTAATGAGCAGAATATTTAAGTGCCATGTGAGTGATTTAAATGGTTAAACAGCTGTGAACTGAGGTAGCTCCGGTCGCTGGTGTTGGCGGAAGATGCTGGCTGTGAAACACTGCCAGCCTGACTCTGATCAGTATGAAGCAGGCTCACTTCCTGAGCCCACTCTAATGATTCTACAGAGGGCTCAGGTTGTTAAAGTGTTAAAGAGTTATTCTCACCTAAAGCATTCAGAATATCTCTGTATTTCTATAGCCATTGAAAAAACATTTTTAAATGGTTTAATGGTTTTAATAAGGCAATATTATTGCCTTGTTTGGTGGAGATAAAGGGATTTTCTATTTGCTGCTAATGTTCTACAAAAATTAGGTTGGATTAACGTAAGTCAGTTTAGAAGAAGACCTGGCGGCTCTCTTGATACGTCTGCTTTTTAAATAATGAGATTTCTTGTAAAATATCAATCCTGGAAATTCTGGAGCATATTTGATTAGAATAAATAAGAATAATATTTTTATTTATATATTGCCTGTATTTTCCGTAAAAAATACAATTATAACTTTAAACTGCACTAATCCTCTGTTGTACCTTTGAAAAAGGATAATGAATAAATTGACAACTGGGTGTTATGGATTTGAGGAGTGTCTCAAAACACTGTCCAACCAGTTCTAACAAAACCTGACAATGTTGGGACATACTCCCCTTACGAGGGGAATAGTAACAACCAGTTATGAATTTATTCTATTTCTAGGACAAATAACAGAGGAATAGCACAACACAGCAGAGTTCTAAGAAAAAATGCTTCAAATTTTTATTTTATGGGAAGTACAAGTATTTAATAAAATGAAATATCGGGATAGTTGGAAAGATCTCTTTAATGGGAATCTGTCAGTCAGATAAACCCTCCTAAGCCTTCTATATGGACACACAGGTTATAGGAAGATGAATAAAATGATACACTGATATTGGTAATCTAGTTTTTTATTGCAGAGAAATCCAGCTTTTCCTTATATGTAAATGAACTGTTCAGGGCTATGGGCCTGGAGACTGATCTGTATTAAAATCGGCCTCCCTAGATTATTATAAACGGGCAGCATGGTGGCTCAGTGGATAGCACTACAGCCTTGCAGCGCTGGAGTTCTGGGTTTGAATCCCACCTAGGACAACATCTGCAAGGAAGTTTGTATGTTCTCCCCGTGTTTGCGTGGGTTTCCTCCGGGTACTCCGGTTTCCTCCCACACTCCAAAAACATACTGATAGGGAATCTAGATTGTGAGCCCCACCGGGGACAGCAACGATAATGTGTGCAAACTGTAAAGCGCTGCGGAATATGTTAGTGCTATATAAAAATAAAGATTTATTTATTTTTATTTATTATAAATAAAATGAGGCATTACCAGTGTGATGTGTAATGGTCGGTCTCTGCTCTCCCAATCTCACTGCAGAGCTGTGTGTGACTATAACTAACACATCTGCAGGTTCTTCTCAGAGTTTCAGCAGACAGGGTTGCAATAGTGCCACAATACAGCAGAGTTGTGAGAGCTACAACAAATGTGTTTGTAAGGAGACAATGTTCAATTCTAGTGTTCTGTGTTAGTTACTTCTCTCACAATGGTAAATATGGATTTCTCTGGAATAAGACATTGTACCACCGATATCAAGGTATCATTTTATTCAGCTTCCTATGACCCACATGCCCATGTGTGAACATATATTTACAGGTAAAATGCTGGTAGACTATTTAGTGCTCTAGAATATCTAATATTAAAGGTTTTCCTTTCTGAGAAAAACCATGTTAAAAAAAACGCAGTCTGCCCACAGAAATTGCATAGTCGTTGATGGATGGGACCATAAGACGCACCCCAAATTTTGGGGAGGAAAATAGGAACAAATGTTTTTACAAAAAATGGTGGTGTGTCTTATAGTCCACTCTTACTATAGCTTACCTCGGGAGCTGAGGCAGTGGAGCAGGGTCCCAGAAAGCTGCTGCAGGAAGGGGGTGTCCAGTGGTGCGGAGGTCCCTGGGCTTTCTCAAAATGTCTCCAAGTCCCCATACTTCAATGGTTTTCAAAGCAGTGGACATCAGGAAAATGGCCGCCGGAGGCGACGCATGCACAGATTGAAATCTCGGCACAGAGATATCTGCACATGTGCTGCCTCCAGAGGACATTTTTCCAAAGTCCACTGCATTGAAAACCAAGGAAGTGAGGGGGCTCCAGTGACATTTTGTGAAAGCCAAGAGACGACCGCATGATCACACCACCAAGCACCCCCTTCTAAAAGCTAGGTACCCGCAGCATTGTACCACTCCTGCCTCCGCTGCCAGCTTGCTGAAGCAGCAACCTTGCCTCTTGAGACCCCGCTCCACCACAGCTGCCCTACCTGGTAAGATACATTCGGATTATAGGACCCACCCTCAATTTCCCACCAAATTTGGAAAAAAAAAGTGCATATTATCTTCCAAAAAATACAGTACTTTTTTGTAAGAATTTATAGGAAAAGAACTAATTTAATGTGTTGTGTCAAGTGCAGCACCTGAGGTTGAGTACATGACACAGAGATTCAAAGAGCAGCAAAAGAGGGAATCCTTAATACTTTATGGGTCGGAATTTTCAAATTAAAGGCTAAAATTTCAATTTATGACTTAATTACCTTAGAGAATATTTCTGAAACAGTAAATTGGTCTTTTAAGACACAAGTCTACATTGATTAACAAACTATAATGTCTAATGGACATAGAAAATTCAAAACATAGGGGTTCGTATAAGCATACCTGCAAGCAAAATTCACTCGAATTAAGTGAATTGGGACCAATACAGGAAAGATAAAATTAGTCAAAGTCAAGTGATGTGTGAATGGATATAAAATATATTGAACCTGCACAGTTTCACAAATGCCAAGTTAATAACACAGACCATCTCCACCCCAAAAGGACCACTCCAGGGTGTACATTATAATATTTAGTGGTCAGTGTGTTTTGCCATATCCAGGGCAGCTCTTGTCCTGTTTTGCTTCATGTGACTGCAGCTTTCATTGGCTGGCTCACACAGCAAACAGCCATTGGCTTATAGACTTATATTGACCTCCGGTTCATATAGAAGACATTGTGTGAGTCAGGTGGGCATAACTGCGATTTCATGATGCAGAAGTGGACTAGAGTCGCGCTGGAAACGGCAGAAGACAGCGATATGTAAGTATTTTTTAGCTCACACTGTATACAAATTACTAATGGCTAAAGGATGGAGAAATAAAAAAAATATTGGATTGGTCCTTTAAAAGTAGTTTCCTACAATATTAGATTGTATATGGACTAAGCTCAATAATTCTCTTTTACAGTTTGTTACAGATTGTTAAAGAAATATGAGGGTGCCTTTTTATAAGCTTCTAGATAGTAAGGGATCCATAAACTGTTCTTTTACAGGTGTCCATTGCTATCAGTGTCATCCTTCATGTGCACTACTCTTCGTATAACGGCACGAAACAGGCAATGCACCTGAGGATCCATCATATTAACAGGACAGATTTTTATCCCCTGAAACTACAGCATGAAGTATTGAATAAAAGCAAGCAGAGATCCTGAATATTTTTTTGATTTTTAAAAATATTTTTTGCAAACATTGGTTCATGTGGCCAAATTGATGATAACAATATGTGTAAACTGGAAAAATGGCTTTAAGATGGTGCATTGAGTCTTATAAAAGGTATGAAAGCCTTATTATTCACATCAGAAATATTAATGTTAGGTTACATAGTGGAGTTAATAAAACAGCACTATTAAGTTATCAATACCATGAGAACAATCTACAAACAGATAACAGAAAAGCTAGATATCCAACACAATACAGTATGAAGTAACATGTAGAATAACTGCTTGAGGTTGGATTAAAGCTTTTTACTTCCAGAAGATCCATTCATTGCTATTGCTTCATATGATATTTTCCTTGATGTCATGATAAATGTTAATTAATAGTAAATTAGGAATTCCTGAAGGAGAATGTCCTATGTTGTTCTATTTTCTACTCAATATTGTCAGTTCTTCTATCTCTCGTTAAAAGATCAATTCCTTTGGAACTTCCCAAGAAAATCCATCTCTACCAAAATGCCCATAGCATGCAGTGTTCTGGTATAAAGGCTTCTTTAAATCAAGGTCCCTGTAGAAAGACAAATAATCTACATTGTTAAATATGCATATATTATTTTATGTCATGTGTATAGATGTATTGATTTCTTTGCCTGTGTGGATTAGATGGGTTGTTACCGAGTTCTGGTGAGAATTTAATACCGACAGCACTTACAGAAGTACAGGTGCTTCTCACAAAATTAGAATATCATCAAAAAGCTAATTTATTTCAGTTCTTCAATACAAAAAAGTGAAACTCATATTATATAGAGCCATTACAAACAGAGTGATCTACAGGGTGGGCCATTAATATGGATACACTTAAATAAAATGGGAATGGTTGGTGATATCAACTTCCTGTTTGTGGCACATTAGTATATGGGAGGGGGAAAACTTTTCAAGATGGGTGGCGACCATGGCAGCCATTTTGAAGTTGGCCATTTTGGATCCAAGTTTATTTTTTCCAATGGGAAGAGGGTCATGTGACACATCAAACTTATTTAAAATTTCACAAGAAAAACAATGGTCTGCTTGGTTTTAACATAACTCTATTCTTTCATGAGTTATTTACAAGTTTATGACCACTTATAAAATGTGTTCAAAGTGCTGCCCATTGTGTTGGATTGTCAATGCAACCCTCTTCTCCCACTCTTGACAGTGGTTATTTCTGTTAATGTTGATGATTATAGCTTACAGCCAATGAAAATCAAAAAGTCATTATCTCAGTAAATTAGAATACTTTATAACACCAGCTTGAAAAAATGATTTTAAAATCCAAAATGTTGGCCTACTGAAATGAAAATTCAGTAAATGCACTCAATAATTGGTCGGGGCTCCTTTTGCATCAATTACTGCATCAATGCGGCGTGGCATGGAGGCGATCAGCCTGTGGCACTGCTGAGGTGTTATGGAAGCCCAGGTTGCTTTGATAGCAGCCTTCAGCTCGTCTGCATTGTTGGGTCTGGTGTCTCTCATCTTCCTCTTGACAATACCTCATAGATTCTCTATTGGGTTATGGTCAGGCGAGTTTGCTGTTGATACTGTTGTTTTTAAACCTGGTATTGGTACTTTTGGCAGTGTGGACAGGTGCCAAGTCCTGTTGGAGAATGAAATTTTCATCTCCAAAAAGCTTGTCGGCAGAGGGAAGCATGAAGTGCTATAAAATTTCCTGGTAGATGGCTACACTGACATTGGTCTGGATAAAAAACAGTGGACCTTCACCAGCAGATGACATGGCTCCTCAAACCATCACTGATTGTGGAACCTAAGCTAACAGTTATCAAGTGGATTGTTGATAAGATGTCTTAACCATCACAAAAAGTATGTACAGTTCAATAAATAGAAGAGTATATCTTTGTATATTAAAAGGCTGTAATACAGAACCATATAGCCATCATACACTTGACTGGTAGCCATGACAGGTAAGTATCAAGAACCAGTCCTATGCAACAGTATAATAAATTGACTAAGAAACATTCATAATTAATTAGGCATGTTTCATTAATTGTACCTGACTATGACTCCAGGTCTCAGATCAAAGTTTTTATTGACAATGTCCAACAGTTCCTTTTCAGTTTTTTCCGAGGTCCCATAAGTAAACAGTGAAACTGATAATGGCTGGGCCACACCGATGGCATATGACACCTAGTAATCCATATTAAAAATGAAGTTTACATGTAGTTCTTTAAGTAAACTAAGTCACACAAGAAAAAAAAAGAAAATTAAACATACCTGAACCAAGACACGATGGCAGAGCTTAGCATGCACCAAAGATTTAGCAACCCATCGGGCAGCATAGGCAGCAGAACGATCTACTTTCGTGTAGTCTTTTCCTGAAAAAGCTCCACCACCATGGGCACCCCATCCTCCATATGTATCTACAATAATCTTTCGGCCTGTGACACCAGCATCACCCTGTAATATATCAAAAACCACTTAGTTATAAAGATTAATAAGATAACAAAATTTTGACAAAATAAAAAAAATATAAGAATGATAAGCAAATCTATATATTCCAGACATATTCAGAAATTAGGTAATGAAGTCACCTGAGGACCACCAATAACAAAACGCCCACTTGGCTGTAAATGGTAAATAGTCTTTTCATCCAGATACTTCTCAGGAACCACAGTCTTTATAACTTTATTCTTTAAGGCTTCCTGCATGTCACTTAAGGAGATGGTCTCATCATGCTGCACTGATATTACAATAGTATGAACTCGGACAGGAATGACAGCACCATTCTGCTGAATGTATTTCACTGTAACCTAAATTAGATAGAAAAAAAAATTAGTCTAACTCGGCATAAGGAGTCGTTAAATATAAAAAATAATATTTACAAAAATTATGCAGTAGGAAAAAAAAACAATTATAAAATGTAGCTAATATTTCTTAATGAACTTTTTCTAATAAAAAGTATAGTTATATTTTATTTGCGATATTTCTTTTGTAATTATAGGCACTCTTACATTTTGCTATAATTCTGACAGTCCTATGTAATAAACAGTACTTCTATTGCAGTGTGGCGCAGGGCGGTAGCCATGGGCTAGTCACTCATCTTCTCCTCTCACGCCCCAGCGAACTACATGAAAAGGTGTGTCCTGAATGGGTGTGTGAGTTGGTTCTGTTTGGGCCTTGCGCCCATGCAGGCCATCTGTAGCCTGGCCAGGACCATAGCTTCCACAGTTCAATAAATGAGACTGTCATTCAAACATAAGGTCTTTTCTGAATGATATCTTGGAAAGGGATATATACCAGGGATAGCAGGTACAAAGTCTTATGGTCGTTTCTCTTTCTCCATGAACCATCGTGTCATAAAACATCCTTCCACAATAGGTTACTCCAAGGCTAGTGAAGCACACTGGTTTCTCCCAACTTCATCACCAACCAGCTTCAATTCTACAGTCCTGATCAGCAAGTCTCCTACTTTCTCTGGGGTTCCGCATCCTGTTTCTCCACCCACCCACAAGTCCGTCGTACTAAGTCTTGGTTAGGACCGCTAGCTTTGCGTCACAAGTTCTTTATTTCATAGTACGGCATCCTGTTACTAGGACCCGTTTCTGGGAGACCACCATGTCTCTTCAGTCATTCTCTATTTTCTTTCTTCTAGATCTCGCTATGCCTGGCCTTTTGTCTCTCCTTACTGTGGATCACCTTTCGACAGCACTGCTCACTTGGTACTTCAAACATCAGCTAACTATTTACAAGAAGTAGTCACTATGGGCAAGTCCCAAACATTAACTATTACCTTACTCTAACATCACTATCGATCTACAGTCACTATCTATACTACCTATCTTGGGCTCTAAGTCTTAAACTTTGTCTTATCCTTTACCAAACACTATTATCATTCCTACAACACTAAGCATTACTTTATTGTACATTATAATACTTTACATATCACATTACACATTTTGTACACAAGACTCAGGACACTATTCACATTATATCACAACAACACATTTCAACAATGAACTTGTTTCTTCAAGGGGGAAACATAGGCATCATTTCCTTATGCTTATACGATTATAACATTAAGAAAAAGTAGAATGATGGCATCAAAATGTATTGAAATATATCTAAATTTATATTTTATTTTGTTGAAATTTGTGTAAGTAATCTTTTGATTATAAAGAAGCAGAATGTGTCCACCAGATAAAAATATGTAAAAGTTGTCAAGCCAAATAAAATCTAAACACTAACACACAAAATGGTCAAAAACACCAAAGGTTCCTATTCATGTTTTTTTGAGTATATCTAAACCACAGTGGTGGAAGAAAATAGAGTCAAATAAGGATCATATTCACATAACCAGTCAGCTACAATGACAGTGGTCATAAAATCTAAGGCACTTTTATATTCCAATAATCAAAATTTTCAATGCCTCTGAGTGACTGCTTGATAGACAATATAATAAATATATATACAGATGGAATGGTCTCACCAAGCTCTTGTTAGAGATGATATCCTTCAACAGAATATTCAAGCAGCAAATCGACTTCTGATATAGATGGGAAGGGGAATCCGGACACGGCCCCTCTGTGCCCTAATCAGCATTAGTTAGCCCTAGGTCCTAAAGACTCTCACCATTACAAGGGCAGTCCACAGATTACCCCAATGGAAAAATGCCCTAAAACACGCTATGTGCCTCCTGATGCATTTATCCTTCAGAGGGACTTCAAGGGACGACATCTGCTTCTGAGCCTGCTCTAAATTCTCTGAAATGCTCCATGACGGAAATATCTGTCTTAGAGCATTAAAGAGGGAGTTAACCTGCTTGAAAAAAATATATATTTATCTTTAAATTCTTTATTCTGGTTATCTGGGGACAAGTGAGGTCATTTGTCCTTTATAAAATCATGTTGTATGTGTGAAGTCTTCAGTATCAGCCACCAGCACCCCCACAGAGGCAGGATTATTGTTTCCCACACAGTACTGTAGATAGATGTGCTTCCAGGTTTCCCAGTTTCTAGGTAATGGCATGAAATTATTTGAGCATTGTATAACAGAGAAACTGTTGAAAAATACAAGGACAAAAATTCTTAGAAACGAATTGCTAAAACCTTTAATTATTCCTACACTCATTTAATCCTTGAAGCTAGTAGATGTTTTGGAGTGAACATGTAAGATACTGCAGGTACGGGGGATGTCGCCACGGATGTGAGGCAGATCAAGAGTTAAAGGTTTATTAAACAAAATGGAACACTCCACGCAGGGAGGTGTAATGAGGGTAAAATGCAACAAGAAAAGGAGAAACAGTATTTCAAGGAAAAAAATTAACGAAAGGCCGGAAAACACTTATCAGTCTGAAGAAGGCTTGATTGAAGGGTTCGTTCCTCCAACGTTGGCACCGTCAACAGCAGCACATGAAGTCACTTCCAGATCCCAGTCTACGGACGGAACATGGTCTCCAAGGCAAACAGCGGAAGGATGTAGGGTTGGGCGAGGTCCTGCTCCCACCAGTCTTCGACATAAAGCTCCATACAGCCCGAGTCTACGCAGGGACGATACTGCGTTCCTTGGTCAGTCCAATCACTCTTCTCCGGAGCTCAGTCCTCCGGCACAGTTCACCAGGCCTGAGCGCGTCAGTGTCTACTGCTAACCTGTCGGGGGAGTCTTCTCCCATCACGGAGGCTGGCGGGTCAATGTCAGTTCGCTCACAGCGCCGAGACTTTGCTCCTGTGCTGAGTTGGGGGCCTATCGCACGCGGACTATTCTCAGCTTCCCGCGCGCAGCGCCTTTTAACTCCTCCACGCCCCCTTCTGTCACATGGGACGGTTGGTCCAGGAACGGTAGGCGTTCTCCCGGAAATACTGAAAGCTGCGCCGGTTGTTCCGGACACGAAGCAGAGGAGGCAACCCCATTCGAATCCATCTTTCTCTTCATCCCTTTACAAACAATCTCTGACAACCCTATATGCTAACATCCTGTGAACCATGTCTTAACCCCTAAAAGAGAATATGTTAGTAAGATCAACCCCCACACCCACACCCTATATATAGGAATGCAGGTCTTTGAAAGGTAAATTCATCAAAACATCTCTATATCGTCTATCTGTTGCTGATTTCCCCAGAAATCACTAATTTTAATTCACATACAAATTAGGGGTTATGTGCTCTGGGTGTGATAGAGCACTTCCCAGGCCTCTGTCTCTTGAGGTTGTTTCCTTGCCCAGCACAAGCCTCCTTAGCTTGATTGATAGCTCACTCTCTGTGTGACATCAGGCGGCAAAATAATCAGTGAGCTACTAATTAAGCTAAAGAGACTGGTGCTGCGTTGCGAAACAACCTTGGGAGACAGAGGCTCGGAAGTGCTCTGTCATGTCCAGAGCACTTAACTCCTAATTTGCATATGGCAATTCTTGGGAATGCAGCAATAGATAGAAGATCAAAAGGCATGCCTATATCAAAATGACATTGCTGTGTACATGTTCTGTCTTATCTCACTTATTTTAACTGATTTAAGGTTCAAAAGCCCTGAAGTGGGTAAAAGAAGTGGCATTCTCATTGCTAGCAGAAGCCTCCCACTCTCTATACTTAACAGTATAGAGTAAGAGACGCCACAGCAGAGCCGTGGATAAAGCCATCTCAACAACACGGCTGCAGCTACTTCTGGGAAAACTGTAAAGTCTAAAATACTTCACTTGCACATGGCTTTAAAATATGGGATAATCTAAAAACAGAGCCCATATGGAATCCAAAGTGCCTCACTATAATGATTGGTTCAGGGCTTTGTACAGTAATTGCTCAGTGTAAAGCACAGGATAAAAGTGAACTAAGCCATAAAATTGACCAAAAAAATTATGTAAACCAAAATGGTGGCAATTAAAGGGAATCAGTCAGCAGGTTTTTGCTATGTAAGTCGCAGACAGCACGCTGTAGGGATAAAACACAAATTTCAGCAATGCCTCTCTTTTCAAGCTCCATGGTTTTGTTTGCCTGCAGTGACTGTCTTAGCACCAGGAGCTCCTGGTCCGGCAATACCCCCTCCTGTGACAAGCGGCTCACTGTCTATGGACATTGTATATAAAAAACCTGGTGTGGGCAGGGTCTGCTTTCTGAGCTTTACTGTATTGCAAATCTGAAAAATTTTAATTGTAATACCTTGCTTCTCTTTGCATACATTATGCTGCTTGCATATGAGGTAGCAGAAACCTGGAGACAGATTACCTTTAAACGTTAATGCATTTTATCCCTCAAAAAATAAATCAACCAGAAAATAAGCACGAAATCTGCACTCCAAAAATGAAATTGTCCCACTCCATTCTAAGCTCTGCAATGTGCCCAGTTGGTATCCACATGTACCACATTGCTATAATGTACAGGGTACATGTCTTCATAAGCGCGAGCTGGACAAAATATACTGCACAATATAATGGGATATTTGCACTTTTCACACTGAAACTTCCATTTAGTGCAAATTTCTATAAAACTTCACCAATACATGAGTTCCCCAATACGTGAAACTTCCTAAATTGAGCCACTTTTGGGGGTCTCTGATGTAGTCACCCTGAACATGGCAGCCATAAAATACTGAAGCAAAATCTGTGTACCAAAATTCAAATAGCATTTTATCCATTCTGATCCCTGCTGTGCATGGCTGCCACTAGGAATTTCGGGGCCCCACACTGGCAAACTTTATGGTGCCCCCCTTGAGACTCCACCCAGGCTCCACCCCCCAGTTCCGCA
>VIAB01008895.1:47992-62698 GCA_009801035.1 Oophaga pumilio
CCGCAGTAAGGGTTGTCATGCCCTGATGGCGGCCCTGCTGCTGTGTGCCCAAACAGTAGTGTTGACCACATATAAGCTATTGTGGTATTTCGTATGAATTGCATAAAAATTTATATTCGATTGTCTCCTATTACTATTTGTGAAGATTAAAAATTTCGAGCTAAAGCAATATTTTTTTATAAAAAAGTGTAATTTTTTTATGTTCCTGAACCAAAGTTAAAGCAACTATTGTCTGGGATTTAGACATACTGTAGATCTGTCTAGGTGTCTGGGTTTGATGCAGTTTTCAGGAACTTGGCATGTGCAGGGAGGTCTCTGTGGAGATGTGCTATGTGATCTATTTAGAGCATAAAATGGAGACTTAGAAAATAAAATGGATCCTGATTTCTCACATGTATTTTTGTACTGCTGATAGTTCTGGTGATGTATTGATGTTCTGATGGTGGTTCTTGTTATGTAATCATATAATGATAGAAGTTCTGGTGATGTATTTATGTACTGATGGTGGTTCTGGTGATGTATTCCTGTACTAATGGTGGTTATTTTGGTGTATTATTGTGCTGATGGTGCACTGATGATGCATTCCTGTACTGATGATGGTTTTGATGCTGTATTTCTGTACTGATGGTTGTTCTGGTAATGTATTTCTGCTCTGATAGCTGTTTTGGTGATCTATTCATGTACTGATTGTGGGTCTAGTTATGATTTTATGTATTCTTTGTAATTCTCATTATGTGTTTCTGTGCCATTATCAGTTGTAATTCTGTGTGCATGTAACATTCCATAAGTTGTCAGATAACGTGATGGATTACTACGTTAATAAATTATTGTGCCATCTGACAACTTAAGGATTCATTTTTATTTATGTTTGGAACATTAAAGAGCTTGTCCACTATTTTTACATTAACGGCCTATCCTTAGTATAGGTCATCAATGTCTGATCGGACAGTGTCCGATAGCCAGCACCCCCACCGGTCAGCTGTAGTCAGTGTCGGTGGCAGCAGCCGCCGTCTGGAAGTGCTTACTTGCAGAGCTGACCATCTACTTGTAGTGACCACCGCAGAGTACTACATAAAAAACTTTTTGTAATCAGAACAACTCTTGCAGTTATGATGTAAAAAACTTTATAAATTGTAATGCTACAAATGTTGTATTTATTATTGACTGCTCTTTATGCCACAAGATGTATGTGGGATGCACATCGCGCAAATTAAAGATCCATATATCAGAGCATATCACTGATATCATCAGCACCAACAATGCGAATCGTAACATCTCACAGGCATCCAAGCATTTTATTTTACAACACAACAGAAGTATTTCATCTTTTAGCGTCTATGGTATCGAAAAAGTGACTAAGCATAATAGAGGGGGAGATCACATGAAAAGATTGCGCACTAGGGAAGCTTTTTGGATTTATAATTTAGACATCAGGTCTGAGTATGCGCAAGGAAATTATGTTCCATTATTAACAAGATTTGTTAATTTTCTCATGCTCTAGCTGTCTATTGTTACATTATGTGTATTGGTTTTATTGTTCAGTCAATGTGTATTCACCCTTTTTCCTTCCCCCCAAAAAATATATACATTTTTTTATTTTTTTTTTGCAATTATGCTGACCCTTCCCATTCTGGAGTGGGGCCACCCAGTTACTCCCACAGGGTGTGTTTACCTCACCTGTTTGCAATTAGCACATTAACACACAGGTGCTACATTGTTTCACAAAATATTGACTCAGGATGAGCAACTGGTCGGCCCGTCACTGTAAGTATGCAAATTGCATATGACCGATCGCATAACAACTACTTAAGCTTTGTATAGGAGGAGACGGCAAACTGATTCTTTTGATGTAATGTCTCGTAATGAATTTATGTATTCTTAGTAATTCTGGTGATGTATTTCTGTGCCGTTATCGGTTGTAATTCTGTGCACATGTAACATTTCATAAATTGTCAGATAACTTGATAGATGACAATGTTAAAATAGTACTGTGTCATCTGACAAGTTTAGGATTTTTATTTATGTTTCTATAATTAAAGAGGTTTTACATTGATGGCCTATATCCCCGCCGATCAGCTGTAATCGGTGTCGGAGGCGGCCGCCGGCTGGAAGTACTTACCTGCGGAGCTGGACGTCTACTTGTAGTGGCTGCCGCAGGGTACTACACATCCGCCTCCTATTGATTTGAAGGGTTAATTTCCCTATATAAAATGTTTAAAAAGTTTAATTTGCTTGGCTATTTCAGTAGGCATTTCTACATACAGATGTGTCTTCCTTTATGTTTTCTTCAATTTCAGAACTGCAATTTCTTATTTAAATTAGATAAAACATCATGATAGTTCTCAAGCCCGTGGTAGGCTGCAGTATGCATAACAATCACTATATTACTGTATTGCTATAAGCTTCAGAATGTTAGGATTAAGCTCTACGTGCCGACTCAATCTGTCATCACGTAATTTGTACACTGGTGGTCAGTGGTCACGTGTCAACGAGCTAATTTTCCTGCTTTAATGTTACATTTTAAAGAATTAAGAGAAGAAAAAGAAAGAATTTAGTCAGCATAAAACTAGGTATGTATGCAAATCTAATATGTCTTTTCATGTGATGACCAACAGACCCAGCAAGCAGAATATACTGCACACTGTTAGGATTTGGCATGATAAAGTAGCTAAAGAAAGAACATTAACCCTGGCCTGGAAAATGACCCATTGGAGAGAGCTGTGCAGTGTAGCTCCTTAAATGTTTACATCCGGCCACTGCCAAAGGCCATTACAGCTGATCGACTGGGTGTCAGGCCCATATTGATCCGATATCAATGATCTATCTGAGGGATATCACATCATTGTTATTTTGCTAGAGAAACCTCTTTAAAAAGTTGTATATACTGTACACTAAATTGGAATCAAAGTATAGTATCCAATTGCTCCTTTGGGAAGGCAGGAATCACCATTAGCTCAAACGGAGAGCTAGTGCTGCTACGCATACATCACCACTGGAAACGGAGGTACTATCTAGTGTATTTGTTCCATAGGGGATTGCGCCGGCCGGGGCATCCCCTCAGTACTTTATATGCACACTCTTTGGACCGCATATCTTCCCCATCTGAATACATCGAAAACATAATCTCTTACCAAAGAATCAATAATACATGGCAATACTGTAGAGCGACAAAGCACTACAAAATAAGGGCGATTGCCCTATGGCACTCCACAAAACCTATATATAGACACGAAAAATTGGAGAAAAACGCCATAGACTAATGTATAAATATTTATTAATACCAATAGTCATATATTTCAATAATTACAAAAGAATAACACGTAATATACATAATTACATAGCTGAACAAGTGGTTTGAAATGGCATGCGTGTTGTTAATAGATGTAATATATGTCTGTGGCACATGTGCCAGGAGGGTGAGGGAGGCACATAATGATAAATATATGGTCCCAATACACAATATAAGATAGATAAGTGTGCCACAATAAGAATAGTATATCAAAACGCAGCAGATAAATAATCCTAAATAAGATACATATTATAATAATCGCAAGTGCGCATATGAGAAGGGGTCCGGATTCCCTAACTCAATACAGATAGAGTACTGCTGCGTAGATCAATGAGACCCGAAGAAGCCAGTGCGAAACGCGCGTCGGGGCGCGTCTCTGGGTTACAGTGCCAGTATGGGTGAGTTTTCTCATTGATCTACGCAGCAGTACTCTATCTGTATTGAGTTAGGGAATCCGGACCCCTTCTCATATGCGCACTTGCGATTATTATAATATGTATCTTATTTAGGATTATTTATCTGCTGCGTTTTGATATACTATTCTTATTGTGGCACACTTATCTATCTTATATTGTGTATTGGGACCATATATTTATCATTATGTGCCTCCCTCACCCTCCTGGCACATGTGCCACAGACATATATTACATCTATTAACAACACGCATGCCATTTCAAACCACTTGTTCAGCTATGTAATTATGTATATTACGTGTTATTCTTTTGTAATTATTGAAATATATGACTATTGGTATTAATAAATATTTATACATTAGTCTATGGCGTTTTTCTCCAATTTTTCGTGTCTACCCATCTGAATACATGTCTGCTTTTTAACACCAGCATCGCCATTCAGACAGGAACGGAACATACCTAACGCTGATTCCTGCCTTCCCAAAGGAGCAATTGGATACTATACTTTGATTCTTGTATTTCGCAATATTGCTGTTACTTATATGCTCATTATTATTATATTTTTTTTTCAACAGGGCCAATTTTAATCATTAATTTGCCTTTTAATTATTCTTTCCAGGAATATATTTATTTCTCCCCGTTTATTCCTAAGGGGAACACTACTGTGTTTTTCCTCTCTATCTATTTGTCTCTTTTATCCCACAGTATATTTATTTCATACACTTTGGTTACAGGTCTCTCATCAAGTGTACAGCGGACAACTACTTTCTCCATTAATCGTATTTATTTTTATTTATTTTTTGTCTTTATCTCCTGAAAAAATCATGAAGTCATAACTTCCACCATTCCTGGGCATTGTGCAATATTATTACAATACTATATAACTCTAACCCCCCCTTTTTTCTGTTTGCTTGAATAAATATTTAGTTACTATATATCTTGCCTATTGGTCCATCCTGTTCCAATTGTGAGGTTATTGTGCGCAAAAATCATTATATTTTTATTCACATACCGTACTTTTTTGGCAAAATAGTGTTTTTTTGTCTTTTTTTGCTGCACTACGGTATTCACTCTAGCGCCACTGTATCTATTACTATTTGTAAAAACTGATAAAATAATTTAAAAAATAGCTACTCACCTCTGGCACACTGTTCTGGTCTTCAGCATGTGGACTGAGCCTCAGCACAGCAGGCGTGATCTAGTGACGTCAATGTGACTTCTGGGGTCCATTTCAGACACACAAGCTGAATGGTGAGAGAGAAAACCATTGGCTCTCTTCTTCACCATTGAGGATGCAGATACCATCGGAATCCTGACACTAGGTGCAGGGGATGATTCAGGAGCTCCATAGCAGCTGTGAAGTTTACCACTAAGGATGCCCCTGAAGGAGAGACCAATGTCCAAGAAAGGGTTTTATGGTCCCCTTTGGGTCAGTCCGATACCCCCTAGAAATCTGAGGAAATTATTTTTTTTTTATCGCTCAACTAATTTTTTCTCACATATCTTGAGCAATGAACACAGGTAAGGAGTAACACATCTATAGGTGTTTCTGGATTTTTATCCCAGTCTTTTACCAAATATAGTAAGGATAAAATGAGCATCTCTGACTAGAGAGTGTTTGGCAATCCATGACATGAAAATCTAACTTAAATAAATGGAAAGACATTTATGGTTAACACAAACCATAGGGTACAACTACAAATTCTAAAGACAACTTAAAATTATTGAGCTATTATTGAAAGACCCATGAAGAGGTCAAACTAATCACAATCAGATAATATACATTAAATTATACTGAATAAGTCCAATAATAAGTGATGACTATAAACAACAAGTAATGTATTGAAAATAAAATGGAGGGTTAGATAAGCTACATCTGTACTGTACATGTAAAGATGGTATATTACTGCAGACCGATATAAAGTACTTTTGGATGTAATACTCTGTTAGGTGATAACAGAAATTTTATTCTAACTACTGCAAGGATTTTTCTTAAAGGGAACCTGTCAGCAGGATTGTGCTTAGTAACCTACACACAGTGCCAGGTCAGTGCTGTTATACTGAATAAAATGATACTTTGGTTGGTGAAATCCATCTTATGATTGTTTCTATCTTAATCCTTATTTTCAGTTTTCAGTTAATAATATGCTGGTGTCTTAAGGCGGGGTTGGTGTATGTGGTGCTCTGATTATATATTCATAATTCAGACTGCTGACAGGTCACTGATCCCTCAGTTTAATAAAACTTGGCACACAAACGGATGAACAGGAGATGATTTTAATGTAGTTCAAGATAAGTACAAGTCCGAACTTAGTAGATAAGATGCAAATGTTTCGGTCGCATAACGACCTTCATCAGTGTAATGACTGCAATCAGGAGTGGTATGTTCAAAATGTTCAGAAGATCTTATAGCTCAAAAATGTCCTAGGGCTTATAAACACAGAAGATAAAAAGTTGGATATCAGGTATCTACCGTTGATCGTTGCAGTTAATTGGAATGTCATGTACAAGAAGGTCTCTCCTTAGATGTGATATCCACCATTGGTCAAAATAAGGATTAAGAAACAACCATAAGACGGATTTCATCAACCAAGGTATCATTTTATTCTGCATAATGGCGCCGACCTGACACTGTGTGTAGGTTACTATGCACAATCCTGCTGACAGGTTCCCTTTGTGCCTACTGCTATGGGGATGTATAACAATTCACTAAGGGTGAAAGATGACTACGACCTAGGACTGGCGCACTAATGGAAATGATTAGAGATTTGTGTACCTTTGTTTGTTACGCATTGTGGTTAGTCATGGGCAAATCTGTGTCTAGTAATTACTCTATGTAATGCTGTTTGTAATGGTTTGTTTGTAATGCTGTTGTAACGCTGCTGTGATACCATAATTTCCCTCGGGATCAATAAAGTGTATCGTATCGTATCGTATTTAAGTCATCTCTTGAGCAGCTGACAATTCTAAAGTCTCATTTCTTCCTGATTTTGGGTACAGTGAGCACTCCTCCTTGAATGACAGCTCTGGTGAGTAGAGAGCTGTAGTATTGGTCGAATTATAAAGCTCAGCACAAGTTCTGCTGTAACACATTCAGTTTTTGTTCTGAGTCTATACTGTTATTACTGTATTTACATAAAGAGAAAGCAGGAAATTTGAACAAGCACAAGGTTCACTGAGAGCTGAGAAAGGTGGATAGGATATTAGGAGTTAACCCCTCACCAGTAATGTAACTACTGAACACTCTTGGCCAGGGTCAGGCTGGCACCAGTGGCAAGTTCCATGGAAATGAGCTGTCCACTATGAAAGGCAAAAACTTTCATTGCAAAAGAATGACTGAAGATAAAAAAAAGCATGTCAACTTAAAACTTTATTATTTTTATGCTTTCTAAATAAAACTATTTATTAACAATAGAATACCATTTGAAAGGAAAAAAGAATAAATACTGTATTTTACCTACCTGTGTTTTGGAATCTGGCCTAAGCCAAGGGAGATCACCACTGCGCCGTAATTCTGCTAATTTTGCATTTAATTTGTGTGCAAGCACAATAGTCAATGGCATACCCTCTTCTGTCTCATCGGTGGCATAGCCAAACATCAATCCCTATAACAGAAATGGAATAGAATAGAAAAGCAAAACTGATTAATTCAAATATTTACCAGAAAAGCGTAATAATTTATTCACAGCCAAGTTATTTTCAGGATTCAGAACCACTTTTCATATTCCTCACTTAAAAAATAAATAATAAAGACAGAGTGATCTAATGACATTCTACAGATATATAAATGGACAGAGGAGATCTGCATAATGATTATTTTCTACCTAGACCTATAACTGTAACAAAGCAACATCCTCTACGTCTAGAGGAAAGAAAATGTCACCATCGCCAAAGACAGGTATTTTTTACTAAGAGCATTGAAATTATGTAACTCTAACCACAGCATGTTTTTAATATGACTTTTCTGAAGGAGGCACAGAACTATAGGTCAGTCTTGATTTGCATGTATATTTTTTGACTTTATCAATGATATAACTATCTGTGCATCTCAGAACTAATAACTATCATTAATACAAAAATACAGGACAGCATATTGTTTTGGGATAGGTGAATATTACATGCTTGTTTATTTTTTCCATTTTTATACATTTATTTTAGGGGACAATCTACCATGTATTTTTTTCTTTTGTTTCTCAATGTTCTGAAGCACTGACAGAAGTGTTAATAATTCATAGCACTTGTTTATACTGTTATGGGAATAGCAAACGTGACGGTTATATCTCAGAACAAAGGATGAATTAAATAAGGTGTCTATAAAGACGACCTTTCACTTGATTTTATTTTTAGTTAAATTCACTATCTCCAAACAATTTGAGAAAGTACACAGTTTAGATTAAAAGTGCATGTATTTCTATGCAGCCGCACGTTCCGGTCCGAATGCCGGCGGCAGTGCCGGGTTTTCATGCGAGAGACTCGCACGAGAGTTTCTCTCATGTGTGACCCCGGCCTAAAGGGGTTTTCTAGGCTTCAGCTTCACTCTGTGACTGCAGACTGGTGAATGTGTACGGTCAGGATTACTCTGTATAGAGGGAGTGATCTCCTGAACACCAGTAAATGATTTTTATACTTATAGTCATATGCTGACTAGTTTCTGATCCATTTCTCTCAATGATCTATTGAGGGAATCAGAGAGAATTCCTCTGTGTTGATTCGCTTCTATTGCCAGATCGTTCTGGCAGTCACATTGGAAAATGGTAATCTAGTTGTCGTATGACTGCAAGTACACAAGCTGCAAACTGACTCTCATGTAACTGTCCGCTGGATGTGGCAATACAAGGGAATCCTGACATTGTGCATAATGCACACTTAAGCATTCACCAACGTGCAGTCACACAGAGTGTAGCGAGATATGCGCCCAGATCATCACTAGAAATACCTTAAACTTTTGATGCACTTTTACAGTAAATCAAGATGCGGGAAGGGTTTTATATACAAAATAATCTTTCTATTACATAGAATTTACCCCCTTGTAGCATACTAACCTGGTCACCAGCTCCAACATCTTCCTCTTTTCGGTCTAAATGAACACCTTGTGCAATATCAGGAGATTGTTGTTCCAGAGCTACAAGAACATTGCAGGTCTTGTAGTCAAAACCTGCATCAAGAGCCGAAATATACAATGAGGAACCAATTATATATGGTTAGTAATACTTAGTTTCAGCAAAATAAATTTTGAAACATGAACCCACCTTTTTCGGAATCATCATAACCTATGTACTTGATGGTGTCACGAACCACTTTCTGGTAATCCACAACTGCTCGGGATGTTATTTCCCCACAAAGCAGAACCATTCCAGTTTTACAAACTGTTTCTGGAAAACAAACGCTTGTCTTTAATGAAACCCTTCATTGTGTTATACCTTTCATTGTCTTTGGTATAACAAAACCATTGAATCAGCCGGCATCATTCGTACATTTAGGACGATAGGAGGCAGTGCTCCGAATGTCTTACTCCATCCACCTGTTATTTTAGACAAAAAAGCCTTATGTGAAGTCATGTGCGTGTACAGTACAGCTCGGCATAGGAGCTATTAAGGCATTGGTAGAGCATCTGTATCTGATGAGGCATCCACTTTTAGAAGACAACTGGCACAGCAATCAGCTAATGGCATTGAGGCATGCTGCTGACACCCTCCACAAATAGTTCACTTTGTTAGAAAAGCCACAGATAGCCAGGCGTTACTCCTGTAGTAGCAGCTGAATGACTTCCATGTGGTATTGCATGGAAGCCATTCAGATGAATGGCAGACAAGGTCGTACAAGTGTAAGGAGCAAAGGGCAGAAGTCATGGGCAAGGGGCTGTTGTTCTCCCATACCCTGGCACCTCACACATAAATGGTGTCCCAGTTACCATGTGCTGTGAGTGCAGTGCAGTTCACTCATCTTTTGGCCCCAGTCCTCAGCTGTCTCCATGATCCCAAATCCATGAACAGCCACACATTCAATAGGGGACACCCAGTTCATTTTAACAAGTTGGTCTTTACTGAACAGTTCAAGTACAGCCATCTTTAACACGCAGTATTGGGCACAGCACCCTCCGTCATTTGCTTTCTCCACACAGAACATCTCACTCCTGTTCTCACATCCAGCACAGATTACCCCAACCCTTGATCCCCAGGGTTTCCTAATCTGACTGCAATATGCTCAAGATCCACAATGTTTTCCTAACAGGGTTCCACGCCCATCTTCCACTGTATGGAAGGGTTGTCAGTACTCTGCATAGCCCTCGACTCAAGCCATAGGCTCCAGACGTTGCAGGAATATACTTAGGAGTTTTGTGTGACCTAAAACCACCATAACGACTTTACCCACACCGTGCTTCAGCCCACTGCATCGTGAACTTGCCCTAGCAACTGTCACACACGAACTCTACTTACTCACTGACTAAACCAGGAAGATGTTGCCTTTTCCTTGTCCAAACCCCTCTCACTTTTGGGCTGGACCAATCATCAACTGTCTCCTTTCTCTGTCTGTCCAAGCAGTTGGTTGCTGGGCAAACTTAATCTTTCAACTATTTAACTTCAGTCACTACCTTCAAACAGTATTCACTGAACTTCCTATATCTAATGTGCCCCCAACTAAATCTTCCCACTTTCTAATTTAATCCTTAAGTCCTATGCTATGCTTTATATATTCTAAACTTAACCCTAGACATTCCCTATACACTCTACATGAATAATATTATACATTATTCACAATACATTACATTTACAGCGTACATTAGTGCCTGTGAAACTCTGTGCAGATTCACATATTAATTCAGTCACAAAAATACAATAAAATCATACACTTGGTATAAATACTGTTTAGAGAGGGAGAGGCATATGACAGCCCCTGTCACACCCTTACACAAGGACAGCTTGAGTCTGCCAGATGGGAGTCAGTTTTATATCTATTGGACTCTCAGATCTAGTCCACAGAGGTGGGACTTGGGACATTTGTTATTACAATCGGCAAGATGGTTCAGTAATTTAAAGCACGTTGTTATTGAGCTAAACTAGGTACAGAACTGGTTCAGGAAAACCCTTTAAGTTCCTGTTTGGGGAGGTCCCTAGAAAATGTCCCAATATAAAGATCCCACAAAACATAAATGTTCAAATATAATGAATAAAGCAAATCATCCCCTGTGTAATATTGCTATTTTATATTTGTTTCCTGTTTGCTTTAATTTGTTTCAACCTTTCCATACAGTATATGCACTTACGGTATAAATCTGCACTAAAATTACTGCAGCTAATCACTTCGAAGAGTTCATAACTGACCTGTTATTATACAGCTAAGATTGTGAATCTGTGTCCTTACCACATGCAACCTTGGCATCTGGATCTTGTTGTAAATGAGCATCTAGGACAGCATCGCTTATCTGATCACAGATCTTGTCTGCAAGAAAAGAATGTTATAGTGAACCTTTAAATAATTAGATTTCTAATGGAACACTCTTTGTGGGCTAGACCCCAGTGGTTACACTATTTTGATATCTTGGACAGACATATCATACAAAAAGAGTCACGGATGATTGTCATACTTCTATAGACTTGAAGGGGTTTTATCAACTTTGGAAGTTATCATCTATCTAATCACTGGGGGTCCAACCTCTGAGATCCCACTGAACCAGTCAAGGTTGAGCATGCACTCTTCCGCTCCATTTATTCTCAATCAGACCACTGGAGATAGCCGAGCTGCTGTTACCTGTCTGCCTCAGCTTGGCAGGACTTCATCAACTTTGTCTAGGGCCACTGCCCTTGGCTCTGCTTCTTGTTGGGTATTACATGATCCATGGCATGATCTGCCTAGGCCTATTTAAGGCCCTCTATGATGCACACTCGTGTCTTCATATTAAAACTCCTAGTCCTGTGTTTTGTTAGTTTGCTGTTCTCCTCTATTAGCTCCTGGTCTCCATCTTCCTTCTGACTCTGCAGTCCTGCTGCCTCTGTTGCTTCGAACTCACCTGCATCTTCTCTGCACCTGTCCTGCTATGGTCTCCAGTTTCCAAGTCCTCGCTCCATGCGTGCCTTCCTGCCTGCTAAACCAACGCTTGAGGACCTGAGGTTTAGAGGATCCGTCTCACCTGGTGAGCCTAACAGATGCACTTGGCTGGTCTCTAAGGCCTCTTTCACACATCCGTTTTTTGACTTCAGGCACGATCGGGCGTGTTGTCAAAAAAACGGATCCGGTACCGGATGCGTTTTTTTAGCATTGACTTTCATTAGCGCCGGATGGCGCCTGATGTCATTGCGTTGCATCCATTTTTGTCCGGATCCGGCGGACATGTACATTCTGGCGGCCGAACAAAACGGTGCCTGCAATGTTTTTTTTTTTTCTACGGAGCCGCCTGACAGTGCCTGAAGCGGCGCATCAGGCGGCCAGAAATAATACAAGTGTATGGAACCGGACCAGTCTTTTGTGAAATCCGTCAAAAGACTGATCCGGATTCTGGAAACCAAGGTCTCTCTCTTTCTCTCTGGAAACCAAGGTCTCTCTCTCTCTCTCTCCTTGGTCCGGACATGCGTACCTGCATTTTCTCGCTCCAAACCTTGTAAATCCGGGTTCAAAAGTTCGGGACGGATCCAGCAAAAAAACTGATCCGTTGCATCAGTTTTTTTCATTTCAGCGCCGGATCCGTCCCTTCAGGCATTCGACAGATTATGCCTGACAGAAAAAACTGGATATGTGAAAGATGCCTTACTCTCCTATTAAGAACGTATAATGTTTAGGTGTGCATGCTTGGCCTCGGGTCCATTCTATTTTTTGTGAACTCATGCACTAATAATGGGCGCGTCCATTCCAAAATACATATCAAAGCAGTGCATGTGTAAAAACGTTCATGAGAACTATCGTATTGATTCGCATTGGTCCATTTGCTGTCTGTACAGTACCCATTGTGCTAACGGACAGAACACGGATGTTTAATACGTTTGTCTGAACGAGCCCTAATGAATATGTCCTTATCTTCTATCGTGATAGGAGAGATTAGTGCAGCAAAAAGTTAATTCAGGTGTCTTCTTTCCCTAGAGAACCAGAAACCATTGCCAGGTTCTAACACATGGAAAGTTTCTATGAAAGAGATGGAGAACTAGATATATTTTTAAACCCATCTCATTTTACAAAACCTACTGTGCCAACTACTCATCACACAGTTCATACTACACGCGAAGCACTCTTGTGCTGGAGCTTGTCCTCCAGTAAACAGAAGAGTTAAGTGACAGCACTTTTTTCTATTTAACCCCTTAGTGACGGAGCCAATTTGCAGCTTAATGACCGGGCCAATTTTTACAATTCTGTCACTTTCTGAGGTTATAACTCTGGAACACTTTAATAGATCTCGCTGATTCTGAAAATGTTTTTTCGTGACATATTTTACTTCATGGTAGTGGTAAAATTTCTTCGATATGACTTGTGTTTTATTTATGAAAAAAATGGAAATATGGCGAAAATTTTAAAAATTTTGCAATTTTCAAAATGTAAATTTTTATGCCCTGAAATCAGAGAGATATGTCACACAAAATATTTAATAAATAACATTTCCCACATGTTTGCTTTACTTCAGCACAATTTTGGAAACAACATTTTTTTTTGTTAGGAAGTTATAAGGGTTAAAAGTTGACCAGCGATTTCTCATTTTTACAACAAAATTTACAAAACCATTTTTTTAGGGACCAGATCACATTTAAAGTCATTTTGAGGGGTGTACATGACAGAAAATACCCAAAAGTGACACCATTCTAAAAACTGGACCCCTCAAGGTGCTCAAAACCACATTCAAGAAGTTTATTAACCCTTCAGGTGCTTCACAGTAACTGAAGAAATGTGGAAGAAAAAAATTAACATTTAACTTTTTTTTGAAAAATGTAACCAATTTTTTTATTTTCACAAGTGTTAAAAGAGGAAATGAACCACAAAATTTGTTGCGCAATTTCTCCTGAGTACGCTGACACCCCATCTGTGGGGGTAAACCACTTTTTGGGTGCACAGCAGAGCTCGCAAGTGAAGGAGCGCCATTTGACTTTTTCAACGCAGAATAGGCTGGAAATGAGATCGGACGCCATGTTGCGTTTGGAGAGCCCCTGATGTGCCTAAACAGTGAAAAAAACCCTTAAGGAACTTATCTAGATGTGTGGTGAGCACTTTGAACCCCCAAGTGCTTCACACAAGTTTATAACGCAGAGCAGTAAAAATAACGGGGACCCTATTTCTCTCTCCTCTGATGTGCGATCACATCAGAGGAGAGAGAAATTAAATGGCACATCGGATTTTTTTTTGTTGCGGTCGCTGTCATATGGTTAATAACGGCGATCGCAACACCGGGGTCGGTAAAATCCAACCCGAATCATGTTCTCAGGGGTCTCGGCTACCCCCAGCAGCTAAGACCCCGGAGAAAATCTGACTCTGGGGGGCGCTATACACTTTTTCCACAGGGCCGTTAATTAAAGGCGCTGTGGATTAAGTACCCTTAACTACCGCCATTAAAAGGCGTATTGGCGGTCTTTAAGGGGTTAAATATATCTGAGAATATATGGAGACACAATCCAAATTTTTTTTTTACAAACTTGCACATTTTCTTTTCACCACTTTAATTAAAAAAAAAAAAACTATACTGCCCAGCCCATGTTTCATAACTGACCTGGAAAATCACACTGGCAGGTAATTTTTACACCACAATGTACACCATAGAAATAAAAACAAAAAAAATGGAATCAGAAAGAAATAGCATTTCGCAGCTTTCAGCTGATAAGGTGATACTGATAACTTATCCCAAGGATCGGCCATCAAAAAAGTTAGTTCCAAACAACCACTTTGAATCCTATGTACCATTGGGTTATGCACTGCCACTCTCTGCTGCACATGCTGCGAGACACTTTAGACCTGAGGGGAATATGAGAAGAGAAATGTGTCTTTGTTGTAAACTTTGCAGACGAGTTGTGGCTGGAGAAGTTGTCATGTCGG
>VIAB01008896.1:24782-34934 GCA_009801035.1 Oophaga pumilio
CCAATCCGCAGCAAATACTGAACGAATCTGGCATGTGGAAACGTAGCCTAATATTATTGAAAATGAAAAACATAGTAACTATCAGTGCTGGACTTCTGCTTCAATGGGCAATTGCGAGCTCAGACACAAAGTATTTATACTCCAGGCAATACCTCCAACAGAAATTTCGTTCTAACATATCTTCTGGCCCAACTTTGGTTCATTTTTTAACCCTTTAATCCTATTGTTAGGGCTATGTAAAAAAAGATACTATGATATTTGCTTCTTGTTTATTATTAAAAAAAAATAAAATAATGGTTGTTATTACTGAAATTTCAGTGAAGCACAACATTTTAATATTCTTTAAAATTCCAGTTAATGAGTTAAACAAGTTACACTCATGCTTTGTAGTTTCGTGTCATATTGTGATATCTACACGGGAAAAACCATCACTCCGTTGTCCAACTGGAAATCAGTTACAGGCATTTATTAAATCTCGGATAAAAACAATGTCTTGCCGAGATTTTCTGTTTGTTTCAGTGGACACTGCTAACAATAATGCATTTTGCAAATCTCCCTTAATCTGCAGAACTAGCTGAAAACTGAGAAATATCAGACACCAAGGATTTGGCTCATGCCTGATCAATGTGGGCTTTTATAAATCCCTCTTAAAACCCCTTTATGTCTGGTATATGAATTATAGCCAAGTGAAACTTATCTTTCTAGATTTCATGCCTTCTGCCTGCTTTCTACATCTGGTCATAAATAGATGAAGCCTAAGATTGCCCTTTTTTGGGAAAAAAAATCAATGCTTACTTTTATTAAAAACACATATCTTACAACACAGATTTTGTATTTTTAAAGATGGTGATCTTCAATCAACTTTAACCAATAATAAAGCAATATTTTCTATTTAATTTCCGACACATTTCTATTTGCTTTTTGAGTATTAGAATTACATAGCATAACATATCCAGTAAAGAAAAATAAACAGGCATCCTACAAGCCCAGTGTGAGTTAATGGAAACATCATAATAATCTTATTATAAATCATCTATCAAGTAAAAACATAACAGTTCTATCATGTCTGTCTTAAATTCTGAAAAAAGGAAGCCATGACACCAGTGTAAAACTAACATATACATACATCGTCGAAATTGTTGGCACTCTTGTGAGTAAGAAAAATTCAAAATGGTCGCTGAAATAATTTTAGACGGATAAAAGTAATTTTGTAATTCAAAAAGTAATTTTGAATGTACTGAATATCAACTAATAATAAAAATAGCCTGGACAAAAATGATGATACTACTAGAAAAGAAGGAAAATTATTTGACTACAAGGACTTGTTAAATTATACTGTGTCATGTAATCAGCATCATATGGGTCTGTAAACCTGTAATCAGTCAGTCTGCCTATTCAAGGGATGAAAAATAGTCACAGTGTTGTTTGTTATCATGGTATGTACAGCTGTGAACATGGGCCAAAGAAACCTTATGAAAAAGTTGTCTCAGGAGATTAGAAAGCAAATGATAGAAAAACATGTTAAAGGCAAAAGCTATGAGAGCAGCTTGATGTTTCTGATACTACAGTTGCACATATTATTCAAAACTTTAAAGTCTATGGGACTGTAGCCAACCTCCCTGGATGTGGCCGCAAGAGGAAGTTTGATGTCTGATTGAAAAGATGGAAAATATGAATGCTAACTAATGATGAGCGCGTATACTTGTTGCTCGGGTTTTCCCGAGCACGCTTGGGTGATCTCCGAGTATTTGGAAGTGCTCCCGCAGCTGCATGATTTATGGCTACTGGACAGCTTGAATACATGTGAGAAATGCCTGATTGTTAAGGAATTCCCACATGTATTCAGGCTGTCAAAGAGCCGCAAATCATGCAACTATAGCAACAGAAACTAAATCTTTGAGCACTTCCAAATACTCGGAGATCACCCAAGCGTGCTCGGGAAAACCCGAGCAATGAGTATACTCGCTCATCATTAATGCTAACTGATAAGCATAAAACAATTTCCAAAGTGATTAGAGTTGAAGCCCAAGATCAAGGTAGATCAGAGTCAGCTCACATGATCCATCGCTGTATTGGCCAAAGTGTACATTATAGAAGATGACAGTGAAGCGAACCGCTGTTGAAAGCAAATCATAATAAAACAAAACTTTGAATTAAAATTTGCCAAAATGCATATTGACAAGCCATAAAGCTGATGGGAGAAAGTCCTTTGGAGAGATGAGAAAACTGAATCTTTTTGCCAGTCACATCAGCTCTATGTTCACAGATGCAAAAGAAGAAAAGAACATTGTACCTACTGTGAATCATGGAGGAGGCTCAGTTATATTTTGGATCTGGTTTGTTTTAAGTAGCACAAGGCGTCTTGAATCTGTGCAGGGTACATTAAAGTCCTAAAACCATTGAGCAAATCTGGAGAAAAATGTGTTGCCCATTGTCAGAAAGCTTGGTCTGCGTTCTCCAACAGGATGACTCAAAACACTCAGCTAAAAATATCCAAGAATGGATAAGAGCAAATCATTGGATTATTCTGAAGTAGCCTATAAGACCTTATCTATATCCTATTAAACATTGGTGAAAGGAGATAAAACATGGAGTATGGGGAAAGCACCCTTCAAACCTGAGACCGCTGGAACAGTTTGCTCAAGTGGTGTGGGTCAAAATAGCTGAGGGCAGGTAAAGAAATATCATTGAGAGTTGCAGAAATGATTTGTTTGCAGTGATTGCTTCAAAATTATGTGAAATCAAATATTAAGTTCAGTGTACCATCATTTTTGTCCAGGCCATTTTCATTGGTTTAGGGTGTTTTTTTATTTTTCTGTTGAATCACAATTCAAAAGCATTGTCTGACTTTCATGAGTTGATATTCAACAAATTTAAATTAAAAATTAGTTTTTAAGTTTTGACTTTTTTTCAGTGGGTTTTTCTAACTTTAACAGAAGAGTAAAACAAAGTTGTCTGTGTATTTTAGGTAAACAGAAAAAATGTACTGAAAAAGTTGTTTTATGAAAACACACCCTTATCATATACCTTTAATGAAGTATGGAGGTCTTACAGTAGACTCTGCTTACAACTCTGCTCTATGAGCCAAAGCATAAAACCATAGCTAACAGCTGTTTTTCACATTTGCTTGAGTGATTAGTTAGTGTGGTTACTTGTGAATGCAATGCCTTTCAACAACAATTTTTGTCTATACCGTGGAAGGCGTCTTAGAAGTCAAAGATTGATGACATGTTGACCACCAAGCTTGACAATTGGTTAATGGTGCTTTGCACAGCACGCACCACACAATAATAGCATAAGTATACTTTCTGATTCTTATGCTTCACAACCTGTATTGCTGCCTGGCTGATTAGCGTTTATTGATATACTTAGGTCTTGCACTCCAGGTAACTGCAGTGGCGGTCAGCAGATGAATTCCTGAGCTCAGCACCTAATTATATCTAACCCTGACAACCAGCAGTTGCCAATTATAAACGTTTACTGACTCTGATGTCCTTATTGTGCTATTTATCCCTGATACCTGATGCAGCTTAATCACTAGACCTTACTTTGAACTGAAATAACCATTCCCTTGCCGGCAGATTTGGACCCTGGATTCTCTCTTCTAGATTTGTCCCCAGCTATCCAATCCACTTGACTACATCCTTGCCTTTTAGTTACTTCTTACCATTGCTTTGGTAAAGACCATTCCTTTGCAAACTTTTTCCTCTGACTGCTGCTGTGAACACAACCCAGGGGCCTTTGCTGCAGAGTTCAGTCTCCCGTATACAAATGGAAGAGCAAATACCAAACTGTTCCTTGTAACATTGAGACCTAAATAGACTGGTGTATTTACTAAGAGAATCCAAGTCAGAATGGCTGTATAATACAGAAATCCTGAAATTAGCACAACTAGAGTCGAGCTGTAGAATAACAAAAACTCATTAGCAGTATCCTGATCACTAAGGAGCTAGGTGGGCAGAGATTGAGTTAAAATATCATAAAGAATTAAACAGATTTTCAGACATGGGTTTTCAAAGTAAATACATCATCTTTATAATGTCTAAGAGATTTTTTAATAATGTATGCAGTTGTTTATTTTGATGTCTTGACTACAGTGCACATAAACGCTGCAGCCAATCATTAAGCTCAGTCAAACTGACATTATAGACAGCATGAAACAATGACTGCAGCCTGTCATTGACTGGAGCAGCAGTGGGTATTTCACCTGTGGGGGTGAATATTGCTATTTATTTTCTGCTACCCTTTTGATTAAAAACGGTATGTCCAACACCCCCTTTAATATAGAACTATGTCCATCTAATATTCAAAATGTACAATAGCTATGATGGGGCTTATTCAGCTCTGTTACAGATTTTAAATACAATGACCTATTGTTTAACCCCTTTCCGACATCGGGTTTAAGTTTACGCTGATGTTGGACACCCTCCATTTGATGTGGGCTCAGGCGCTGAACCCTCATCTTTCCCGGCACATGTCAGCTGTTTTGAACCGTTGACATGTGCCCAGAACAGCCGCTGGTGGAATCGCGATCCACCCACGGCTATTAACTCATTAAATGCCGCTGTCAAACTCTGACAGTGGCATTTAACATGCGCTTCCACCAATCGTGACGGAAATCCGCCCATCGGTGACCCCGTCACATGTTCGCAGGTCACCGATGGGTTGGCATAACAACCAGAGGACTCCTAGAGACCGGTATGGTTGTCAGTCCCGAATTGCTATGAGCGCCGCCCGGTGGTCAGCGCTCATAGCAAGTGAGGTATTCTGCTACATACAGGTGATCCGATCATCGCCTCTATGTAGCAGAGCTGATCGGGTTATGGAAGCTTCTAGTCTCCCATGGAGACTATTGAAGCATGCCAAAAGTGAAAAAAAATGTTTTTAAAAATATAAAAAAATAAAAAATATATGAACGTTCAAATCACCCTCCTTTCACCCCATTCAAAATAAAACAAATCAAACTTAAACATATTTGGTATCACCGCGTTCAGAATCGACCAATCTATCAATAAAGAAAAGGATTAACCTGATCGTTAAACGGCGCAGCAAGAAAAAAGTAAAAACGCCAGAATTACGTTTTTTTTGGTTGCTGCGACATTGCATTAAAATGCAGAAACGGGCGATCAAAAGATTGTATCTGCACCAAAATGGTATCATCAAAAATGTCAGCTTGGAGCGCAAAAAATAAGCCCTCACCCAACCCAAGATCACGATAAATGGAGACGCTATGGGTATCAGAAAATGGCACAATTTTTTTTTTTAACAAAGTTTGGAATTTTTTTTCACCACTTAGATAGAAAAGAACCTAGACATATTTGGTGTCTATGAACTCATAATGACCTGGAGAATCATAATGGCAGGTCAGTTTAAGCATTTAGTGAACCTAGTAAAAAAGCAAAACAAAAAACAAGTGTGGGATTGCACTTTTTTGCAATTTCACCTCACTTGGATTTTTTTTCCCATGTTTTGAGTACATGACATGGTAAAAGCAATGGTGTCATTCAAATGTACAACTCATCCCGCAAAAAATAAGCCCTCAGATGGCAATTTTGACCAAAAAAATAAAAAGTTATGGCTCTGGGAAGGAGGGGAGCAAAAATTGAAAATGCAAAACCAAAAATACCTCTGGTCGTTAAGGGGTTAAATTAAGTCTTCAAGTTTATTTTTTAAGTTTGTAAAAGAAATCCTAAAGTCTTAGAGTTTTCCAACTGGCTACTTATCCTCTCTCACTATGCTCTTATTTCCTGTTTCATCAACTATTATTCTTCCACAAAAGACAATAGGTAGTGATGAGCGAATAGTGAAATATTCTGATTCGTGAAAATCGGCACAAATAATATCTAATATCCATGTATTTGTACCGAATAACTAATCCAATGCAAGTCATTGGGAAAGCCGAATATTTTTTTTGCTGCACCCAACAAACAGGTCTGGGGACCTGAGAAAAAAGCTGAAATGGATGGGAAAGAGCTAAAACTAAAAGGGAACAGCATGGAGAAGATGCCTGCATGCCTTTCTGATTCACGTATGGTTTTACAGATTTCAAAAAAGACCTACCAAAGCAAACCTAATTTTTTTTAAAGGGAAAAATACTAAGAAATGCAAAATAAAAAAAATAAAAAAAATTAAAAAATTATACCTCCCCTATAGCATAAGTTCACACAGAGCATTTTGGATTTATTTTTCCCTTTAAAATTTTTGAGGGCTCTCACTCCTACATTTGGGCGGTACCTCCCTCATTCCAATTTGTTAGCTAGATAGTAGAATACATATTCTCCATCACTTTAGAATACCAGCTGAAAAATGTCCATTTGAATTTTGGACTTCACCCGACACCACCACCATCACGTCCACCACCATTTCATTATACAGCCCTCGCTTCACATCTTCAGAGAGCCAGCAGGTGCTGTGAAACCTGAGCTTGGTAAGGGCCCCCAGGTGGCCCTATATCATACATTTGGGAGGGCTCTCACTCCTAAACTTGGGAGGTGCCTCCCTCATTCCAAATTGTTAGCTAGATAGTGGAATACATATTCACCATCCCTTTAGAATGCCAGCTAAAACATATAGATTTGAATTTTGGGCTTCAACCGCCACCACAATCACGTCCACTACCATGTCATTATGTGGCCCTTGCTTCACATTTTCAGAAGGCCAGCAGGTGCCATGAAACATGAGTTTTGTGATCTCCACAGTTCATTTTGGCCTCTGGATCCCAGTGGAAACACTATCATAGCGGGTGAAGCTGCTGTAAGGTGAATATAATACAGGAGTTGGGGGAGCTGTATGATCAATGTCAGTAAATTGGATTCTACCAGACGCCAAAAGCAATAATTCTTATATTCTTTTTTTGTTGGCTAATATCAGGGGACAGTGTAATGATAAATAGGAAATATTTGCCTATTTTTTATTTTCTTTTTACAACAACAAAGGAAAGATAAAATTCTTTAAACTGCATTCCCCTTTCTGTAGAAATTATTTTTATATATTAAACACATTTTTTGCCAAGCATGGGGATTGAAAAGAGTGATTTAGACTGTCAGTTTTTTTTTTATAGTTTTGCTTGTTTTTATTTAGGCATTATTCCATTTTATTTTTATTTTTTTTCTTTATTTTTTTAACTTATCTCTCACACTGTACTCGCCTTCCTTTGGGAAGTCTGGCTGTGTCTGACAGACCGCTCCCAGCCCCCTCAGCTGTGCAAACTTGTGCAAGCTGCTTACTACACTGACGTTTTAAAAAGTGACATCAGAGTAATGTGAGGCTTTCCAGGACAAGTAGGCTATGTGTGCACGTTGCGGATTTGCTTGTGCAAATTTCTGCACGGTTTCTGCATCTCTTGGCAGAAAAACGCAGTGTAAATTCCACTCGTTTTTTTGTGCGGATTTTATGCGTTTTTGATTTGATGCGGATTTACATGCGGATTTGTATGAGTATTTGTATGCGGATTTGTTAGCTAAATAAAGATATATTATTTTAAAAAAATGTGATGTCATTTCCTTGTCCGACCTCCATAGGATAGGATTCCATTGTTGATGTCCTTTATTCAAGATGGGCAATATCTATATTCTCAGGCCACACACTCTTCCTCCTTCTGACATCATTTCCTTTGACAAATCTGCAGCGTTTTTGGGCAGCAAATCTGCAAACCTTTTTACACCTGCGTTTTTGCTGCAGATTTGACTGACTCAATGGAAGTCAGTGGGTAAAAAACGCTGCAGATCTGCAAAAAGAGTTGACATGCTGCAGAAAATAAAACACTGCAAATAAGTACGGAAATTTCCAGATCATGTGCACAATATTTCAGGATTGTCATTGATTAACCTTGCTTCAGTAATCCTTTGCATTTTTGGAGCATTTCCGAGTGGAAAAAAGTGCTTTGGAAATGCAACAAATCCGCATCTTGTGCACATAGCCTTATAGACTAAGGCATGCCAGAAGTACATAAATAATATTTTTTCATAAAGGAAGCACCGTCCTCTCACTAACCAATGTGCAAATTTGCTTGTGGGAGAACAAGGAATTTCCATTGGTAGAACTGAACAGTATAAATACACTATAATATAAAAGAGCTAAATAGTTCAATAGAAAGAATAATAAACCAAAGAAAGAAAACATGTCACAGTGGTGTGCAGAGGTGCTTAAAGTCTAGTTGAGAAAATATACATTTAACCTCTTACGGATTAATAATGTACCTGTACGTCATATGCCAGCTCCCTGACTTTGATGCGAGCCCGCAACTTACCCCGCACATGATGGCTGATTTAATCAGACATCATGTACCCCTAACAACCATGGGTGGTGCAGCACTCTGCCCGTGGCTGTTAATCTGTTAAATCCCGCTGTCAATTTCCGACAGAGGTATTTAACAAATGCATGGGTTGTCATGACAGCCAAGAGTCTGCTGATGATCATTACAATCCTGTGAACGCTGACCTGTGGCTCACGTTCATAGGAGATGGTGGTTTTCTCTATACATAGTAGTGCTGTGCATTGTTATGTATAGCACAAGTGATTAGACAATCGCAGCTTCAAGTCCCCTAAGAGGACTAATAAATATAATAAATAGTTAAAAAATGTTAAAAGTATGAAAATATTAAAGAAACACAAAAGCTTAAATCACCCCCTTTTGCTCTTACAAAAATAAAACATTTACAAAAAATACACATAACACTTGTAAAAGTCGGATCTATTAAAATATAAAATGAATTAATCGGTAAATGGCGTAGACCCTTAGCTTCTCCATTTTTCGTCATCTGGGGCTGGGTGAAGGCTTACTTTTTGCTTTCCTAGCTGACATTTTTATTGACACCATTTTGGTGCAGATACGATCTTTTGATCGCCTGTTATTGCATTTTAATGCAATGTAGCGGTGACCAAAAAAATTTAATTCTGTCGTTTTGACTTTTTAAGCTATGCCGTTTACTGATTGGACTAATTCTTTATATATTGATAGATCAAGTGATTCTGAATGAGGTTACACCAAACGTGTAATTTTTCATTTTAATTTTTTTTGTTTTATTTTGATTGGGGTGAATGGGGGGGATATGAACTTTTATATTTTTTATTTTTTTTACTATTCTTACAAGCTTTTTTTTTAACTTTTCACTTGATACAATAGTCTCCAAGGGAGACTAGAAGCTGTGCTAATCCGATGATCATATCGCCTGTGTGTAGCAGAAATGCTCACTTGCTATGAGCGTCGACCGCTGGGCGGCACTCAGAGCAATCCAGCAATGACAACCACGGGGGTCTTCTGCAAACCCCAAGTTGTCATGCCAACCCATCGGTGACCCGTCGTCAAGTGACACAGGTGCCGAAGGGCAGGATTAGTGACGCGCTTCGGGTGCGATTACATTAAATGCCGCTGTCAGAGATTGACAGCGGCATTTAACAGGTTAACAGGTACGGGTAGATCGCGATTCCACCCACTGCTGTTAGAAGCACAAAACAGCTGACATGTGCTGGGAAAGATGTGGGCTCAGCATCGGAGCCCACATCAAAGGGAGAGACATGACATGTGCAGCACATGTACAGCACATTTCGTGAAGGGGTTAAAATGTCACAAAATAGCTGTGATTAATTGTGGAAATACAGTATATTATGCACTTAATGGTTTGAGATCTATGAAATTAATGAAAAGTTTTAATAACTGAAGAATAATTAAACCCATGGGTTTCTGTTTTGAAAAATATTATGGGAAACATTCCAAAAATTGCATAAAATAGCTGTGGTAAATTTAACCCCTTTACCCCCCAAGGGTAGTTTGCATGTTAATGACCAGGCCAATATTTATCATTCTGACCACTGTCCCTTTATGAGGTAATAACTCTGGAACACTTCCATCGATCACGGTGATTCTGACATGGTTTTCTCGTGACATATTGTACTTCATGATAGTGGTAAAATATCTTTGATATGACTTGCATTTAATGGTGAAAAAATGGAAATTTGGCAAAAATTTTGAAAATTTTGAAATTTTCCAGCTTTGAATTTTCATGACCTTAAATCACAGAGATATGTCACATAAAATACTTAATAAGTAACATTTCCCACATATTTACTTTACATAAGCACAATTTTGGAACCAAAATATTTTTTTGGCAGGAAGTTATAAGGGTTAAAAGTTAAACAGTGATTTCTCATTTT
>VIAB01008899.1:39147-49774 GCA_009801035.1 Oophaga pumilio
ACGTGCGTGTCGGGGCAGATGGGACAGGACTCCCAGCATTTGAGATTCAACTGCCAGGATTCAGGTACTATACTTATTGCTTATTATTAGCACTATTATGTTTTGGCATGCAGCGGTTCAGAACTTTCCAGTCCATTATGAGATAAGGTCAGGTTATAGCCTGTAGTTTAATATGGCTGGATGTGGTTACCCTAATTACCGTGTTATACTTATATGGATATGATCCCACCATATGACACATTTAAGTGGTGAGACATAAATTGAGTAATATGTGATTTGGGCATTTTCCATAGAGGCCATGGAGTTTTTTATACTAAGGGGCAATTAGCAGTGACCAAAAACCTAGTGGTGGAAAGATGGATAAATAGCTGCAGTATATAAACATAGGGCTAAAAACATATATCCCAGTTTAACTGGTTTGATTTTCTTGTTAATGAGTATAGGCAAGGCAGATACATAATAACATGTGAGGAGTCTGAAAAGTCCCTTGAGTCAAATCTTGCATCCTTTTTTGGTGTTCATACAATTTTGTGTATATAAAAAAAAAATTTTCATGGAAATAAAGTTGAATTTTGATATTCAAAAAAACTGTTTTTTGGAAAATTTATTTATTTGCTCAGTAGATCCTAGTTTGAGTGTATACTGGGATAACAGGTGTTTATGTTTGCATTGGGAGCATAATATTTAGCTTTTTTGGCACAAATTCAAGGGAGAAAAATATCCATTGTCTGTGCAGAATACTGCATATTACTGATAATCAGCAGCATAATAAGTATTCATTCTGAAGTTCATTTTTCACAAACGTGTTTTTGTATGTTTTCCACTGACAGAACACTTACCAATTATAGCCTATGGGCCGTTCACATGTCTGTGTTATTCCACATCCCAAGTGCCCACCAAAAAAAACAGAAAAAGGAGATATGTTTGTTTTTTATGCCAATCACGGATCATAATCACACATTCAAGTCCATGGCTCTGTAGAACTCGGGCAGAATACTGATAGCATCTTAGTTGTATCCTACAGCTATCCATTTTTCACTGATTGATTGCTAGAAGTTTGAGAAACTTGAGAAAAATTCATACAAGAAAAACTGCTGAAACAATGATGGAAAAAAACAGACCCACTGACTAAAGAGTGATGAAAATATGATCCAGCACACTGATAAAAAATGGTCCGTTGTTCTTTTCTACGAGAAATAAATGGAGATCTGTTTATTAGTTAGAGCGAGAGCCAAGGCTAGAGACCTCACACCACTGGGTCCTTGATATTTATAAGGTGTGTTCCCTCTGCCCAGCCATCAGTAATCGAATTCTTGTGCATATTGTGTATATGGATAAAACTGTCAATCAGACTGGAGGATGGAGTTAGCTCACAGCTTATGAATATGTACCTCTATATCTAGACTGCCAGGTATGGACATTTTTACATATGGGTTGGAGGTTTGAGACATTGCTGCACCACCATATAGGTAATAAAGAGTTACGTGGCATTAATTCATGTCAGTGTGAGGTTTATATTACACATATCATCTCTTGCAAAATTAATCACTCCCTTAGATTTTTACTTATTTTGTTATATTACAACCTGTGTTTAAATATTTTTGTAATTCAATTTGTATGTGATGTATCAGCACTAAGTAGTCTAAGTTGGTGAAGTGAAGTGAGAAAAATATAGACATGCATTTAATTTATGGGATCAAATAACTAAAGTTGGCATGTGCATAGGTATTCGCCCATTTTGCTGTGAAGCCCTAAGCATTTTTGGTGCAAATAATTACCTTTATAAGTCACATGCCTAATGATAGGAAGTCAACCTGTGTGCAATCTGCGTCACTTGGTCTGTCTGTATATACACATCTTTTCTGAGAGGCCACAGAGACAGCAACAACATAAAGCAAGAAGCACCATAAACTAAAGACCATGAAGACAAAGGAGATCTCCAAACAAGTCAGGGTCAAAGTTGCTGAACAGTACCAATCAGGGTGGGGTTATAAAAAAAAATCCCAATTTCTGAGGATCCCCCGAAGCACCATCAAATCCATTATCATCAAGTGGAAAGAATATGGTACCACAACTAACCTGCCAAGACAAGGTCACCCACCAAAAACACACTCAGCCGAGGCAAAGAGGGCATTAATGAGGAGATGCAGAACAGAGATCAAAGGTAACCCTGAAAGAGCTGCAGAGTTCCCAAGCAGAAACTAGAACATCTGTACATACAAGCATAATAAACCATACACTTCATAAAGGTTGCCTTTATGGAAAAATGGGCAGGAAAAAACCTTTATTTACACACAAAAATTGTAAGGCTCATTTTAATTTTGCCAAAAGACATGTGAACACTCTCCAAATTTATGGAGAAAAGTGCTGTGGTCAGATGAGACCAAAATTGAACTTTTTGGCTGCCAAGGTAAACGCTATGTCTTGTGCCAAACCAACATAGTTCATCACCCCAAGAACACCATCCCCACAGTGAAACATGGTGGTGGCAGCATCATGCTGTGAGGATTTTTTTGGCAACAGGGTCAGGGAAAATAGTCAGTCAAAGGGAAGATGGATGTTGTGAAATACAGGGATATTCTTGAACAAAACCTGTTTCAATCTGTCAGTGATTTGAGACTGGGACTGAGGTTCACCTTCTAAGAAGACAATGACCCATAGAATACTGTTAAAGCATCGCTTGAGTGGTTTAATCCAAGTGAGAAATTGTGCTAAGACTTGAAGATTACTGTTCAACCGATAACACCATTTTACTTAAAAGAGCTGGAACAGTTTTGTCTTGAGGAATGGGTAAAAATCCCAGTGGCAAGAAGTGGAAATCTCACAGAAACTTATCCAAAGTGACTTGCAGTTGTAATTGCTGTGAAAAGAGGCTCTACAAAGTACTTACTTTAGGGGGTGAATAGATGTGCATACTGAAGTTTTCAGTTATTTTCAGCTATTTGTCCTATTTGTTGTTTGCTTGACAGTAAAAAAATCAAATATTTACAGTTGCAGTCATGTTCTTTACATGAAAAATGCAAAGGGGGTGAATACTTTGGCAAGTCACTGTAAAGAGTGAAAATCTTTTTAGCTAATGTCCGGTTTGGCAGGGAACCTTTAGAAGTTCTATTTCATACTCTTTTACCTAAGAATTCCCTGATATGTTTTTAAAGATGGCTTGTAAATCAAGAACACCTCCTATACCGACACAATATTAGTCCCATTTTTCAAAGGAACAATGCAAACAAAATACCCTTAAACTATTGCTCTCATTATTACATCAAGATTATACTCCAGCTCGAAAGTCAACTTCAAAAATAGTCCTGGACCAAAGCACTCATGACCAAAATTGAAGTGGAACATTTTTATGCCAACCCTGCATCATTTCACCCTCATGCATCATTTCACCACATTTCTTTAGTTGAGAAAACAATGGCAATCATTGAGTCATAGAATCATAGAATATTAGAGTTTAAAGGGACCTGAAGGGTCATGGTGTCCAACCCCCTGCTAAATGCAAGATTCACTAAACCATCTCAGACAGATGTCTGTCCAGCCTGTTTGAAGAGTTCCTTTGAAGGAGAACTCACCACCTCTCATGGCAGCCTGTTCTGTTCATTGATCATTCTCACTGCCATAAAGTTTTTTCTAATATTTAATATGTATCTTCTCCCTTGCAGTTTCATTCCAAGTCTCCTCTCAGTCTTCTTTTTTGCAAACTAAACATTCCCAGATTCTTCAACCGTTCCTCATAGGACACACTTTTCAGTCCGCTTACCATCCTGGTAGCTCTTCTCTGAACTTGCTCTAGTTTTTCAATGTCTTTTTTAAATTGTGGTGCCCAGAACTGGACACAGTATTCAAGATGTGGCCTGGCCAAGGAGGAGTAGAGGGGGATTATTACTGCACTTGATCTGGACTCTATGCTTCCCTTAATACATCCTAGAACTGTGTTTGCCTTTTTTGCTGCTGGTTGATTCATGTACAGTCTGTGATCTATTAGTATACCCAATTCTTTTTCACATGTGCTGTTGCTTAGTTCTATTTATCCCATTCTATAGATGTATTTTTGTTTTTCTTGCCCTGATGTAGAATCTTTAATTTCTCCCTGATAAATATCATTCTTTTAGTTGCTGCCCATTGTTGAAGCTTATCTAGATCCTTCTGAATCCATTCTCTGTCTTCTCTAGAGTTAGCTATCCCTCCTAGCTTAGCATCATCTGCAAATTTGATTAGTTTACCTTCAGTTCCCTTATCTAGATCATTTATAAAAATGTTGAATAACATTGGAGCCAGGACAGAGCATTGTGGCATCCCACTTGAAACACTCTTCCAATTGGATATGCAACCATTTATTACCAACCACTTTTTGAGTACGATCACTTAGCCAGTTATGAATTCACCTAACTGTAGCTTTGTCAATCCCATACGTGGTCATTTTTTCAAAAATGATAGTATGAGATACTTTATCAAATGCTTTTCTGAAGCTGAGATATACTATATCTACCGCATTTCCCTGATCCACCCAGTCAATGATTCCATCATATTAGGACATTAGATTGGTCTGGAATGACTTGTACTCTACAAGCCCATGTTGACTCTAGTTTGAAACTGTATTCTTATCCAAGTACTTACATACATGCTGTATAATAATTTGTTCAAATAACTTTCCTGTTGTAGAAGAAAGGCTCACTGGCCTGTAATTTCCGAGCTCCGTCTTCTTTCCTTTTTTGAAGATATGGACAACATGTGCCTTTCTCCAATCTTCTGGGACTTCTCTTTCTCATCTAGTGGGGTAGTCCTTATATATACAGTAAAGGAAACTGTGTCAAAGAATCAGGTCAAGTTCACATTTAGCCTTTTCAATAAAGATGTTTTTTTTTAATTGCGATGTTACAGAATATATGTACAATATGTATCCTGACTATAAAAAATTCTATTAGGCTGGAGTCACACTATCATATAGCATGATAGAATTGGAGCACAGCTGGGAAGAAGAAGAAGAAAGTAATTTCTCCATTTCCTCTACTACCATTGTCGGCGGGAGTTGCGCTGCACTCGGTTGATATCTGAGAGCAGTGTGATGTCTCACTCGCACCCATAGACTGGTATGGGTATGAGTGAGCTGAGTCATGCCGGATCGACTGTAACACTCGGCCGAGTGCTGTGTGATGTTTTATCGAATATTACTAGGCCGTGTTATACGGTGGTGTGACTCCAACCTTACTATTTCTTAGTATATGTGCTGAAAGTGGTACAATAAGTTATGGTATCATTAAATAAGGAACAAAATCAAGAGCACACTGAACAAAAATATAAACGCAACACTTGTTTTTGCTCCCATTTTTCATGTGCTGAACTCAAAGATCTAAGACTTTGTATATACATACACAGAAAAGACTTTTTCTCTCAAATATTGTTCACAAATTTTTCTAAATCTGAGTTTGTGAGCACTTCTCCTTTGCCGAGATAATCTATCCACCTCACAGATGTGGCATATCCAGATGCTGATCAGACACATGATTATTGCGCAGGAGTGCCTTAGGCTTGCCACAATAAAAAGCCATTCCAAAGTGTGCAGTTTTATCACACAGAACAAAGGTACAGACGTTGCAAGTTTTGAGGGTGTTTTGGCATGCTGACTGCAGGAAATTGGTGATCAATATTTGTGTACATTGAAAAAGTCTTTGATCGTTGAGTTCAGCTCATGAAAAATGAGAGCAAAAACAAAAGTGCAATTATATTTTTGTTTAGTGTAATGTTGAAAGTAAACAGACAGATCTTTGACCATATAGGTTATTTTTGATCAGCCAAGCTTGTCATTTTGTGCATTATCCATAGTTCTAAGCTCCCATTCTCTGTTCCTCATTTGTCCCTAGCTAGGTGATATTTAAAAGTAAAACAAAAGAAAAGAGCCGGAGCATAAGTTGGTAAACGTGCAATGTGTAAAACCTGTGGCTATTTTACAGATAAAGCCCAAGAGAAAAACAAAATGAGCATATAAAAACAAAATAAGTAAATAGCAATAACACATATAAATAACATAGGGTACTTAGTAATTGAGTTGGATCAATATAGCGTAAAATGCATCCCACCATGACAAGGTTTACCAAAATTGATACATTCTAACTTGTCTGGTATTAAAACATTACCTTGTGTCAGCAAAACTCAATGTAGATAAGGGCAGAAAAAGGAGAGACCATCTTTAAGTGCAAGCACTCAAAATTGTAGTAAATAATGGTCATCTAGTGGTGGTAGTCCTATATATACAGTAGGTACGGAAAGTATTCAGACCCCTTTAAATTTTTCACTCTGTTTCATTGCAGTCATTTGGTAAATTCAAATAAGTTCATTTTTTTCTCATTAATGTACACTCTGTACCCCATCTTGACTGAAAAAAAACAGAAATGTAGACATTTTTGAAAATTTATTAAAAACGAAAGACTGAAATATCACATGGTCATAAGTTTTCAGACCCTTTGCTCAGTATTGAGTAGAAGCACCCTTTTGAGCTAGTACAGCCATGAGTCTTCTTGGGAATGATGCAACAAGTTTTTCACACCTGGATTTGGGGAGCCTCTGCCATTCTTCCTTGCAGATCCTATCCAGTTCCATCAGGTTGGATGGTGAACCTTGGTGGACAGCCATTTTCAGGTCTCTCCAGAGATGATCAATTGGGTTTAGGTCAGTGCTCCGGCTGGGCAAGTCAAGAATGGTCACAGAGTTGTTCTGAAGTCACTCCTTTGTTATTTTAGCTATGTGCTTGGGGTCCTTGTCTTGTTGGAAGGTGAAACTTCGACCAAGTCTGAAGTCCAGAGCAATCCGGAAGAGGTTTTCATCCAGGATATCTTTGTACTTGGCCGCATTCATGTTTCCTTCAATTGCAACCAGTTGTCCTGTCTCTGCAGCTAAAAAACACCCCCATAGCATGATGATGCCACAACCATGTTTCTCTGTTGCTATTGTATTGGGCAGGTGATGAGCAGTGCCTGCTTTTCTCCACACATACCGCTTAGAGTTATCACCAAAAAGTTCTATCTTCATCTCATCAGACCAGAGAATCTTATTTCTCATAGTCTGGGAGTCCTTCATGTGTTATTTAGCAAACTCTATGAGGGCTTTCATATGTCTTGCACTGAGGAGAGGCTTCCGTCCCGCCACTCTTCCATAAAGGCCCGACTGGCGGAGGGCTGCAGTGATAGTTGACTTTGTGAACTTTCTCCCATCTCCCTGCGGCATCTGTGCAGCTCAGCCACAGTGATCTTGGGGTTCTTATTTACCTCTCTCACCAAGGATCTTCTCCCATGATTGCTCAGTTTGGCTGGACGGCCAGGTCTAGGAAGACCTCATGTGGTCCCAAACTTCTTCAATTTAAGGATTATGGAGGCCACTGTGCTCTTAGGAACCTTGAATACTGTAGAAATTCTTTTGTAACCTTGGCCAGATCTGTGCCTTGGTACAATTCTCTGAGCTCCGTGGCCAGTTCCTTTGACCTCATAATTCTCATTTGGTCTGACATGCACTGTGAGCTGTGAGGTCTTATACAGATGTTGCACCCCAATAGTTCGGATGCCACAGTGGCAAAAGCCTCCCTCACAAGGGTTGATGTCATGCCTGGAAGCAATAAGTGATCCCCTTAACAGGAAACACTGACATACAACACCTTTCCTGACTCCAGGCCAGAAGTGGGAGCTCTAAACCTAGCTTCAGGGGAGCTTCCCTATAAGTTCTGGTCTGAAGGCGGGGTTAGTGGGGAGTGAGTGTTAGACAATGAAGGAAGAGGAAGCAAGTGAGGAGAATCTGGGGACCGGAGCTGTGACTGAGCTCACCCCAGGACTGAGCGCAACAGACCGGACACCGGAGTCCGTGGTTGTGTGGGAACTGCATGCCCAGCAACTGAATCCGGAGAACAGGAGATTGCAGGTCTCCTGGTCAAATCTGACTCCCAAAGGCACAGCATGGAGCCTAGAGTCACCACGAGGGAGTGACATCAGGAGAAAGGTTTGAGCAGCCTGCCATACAGGTAGTGTTCCACTTAAAGGACAGACTGAGAGAGAGGGAATTGAAGAGAGCTAAGTCATCAAGAACCTAAAGAACAGCGCAGTAGGGAGGCTTCCAACCCCACCTGGCTAGGGGGATTCTGAACTACTTCCAGGCTGCCTGGTTCTCCAATATCACCTGTACCAGTGCTCCGGACTGTACCTACAATTAAAAGTAAAGACACTACGGCCCTTGTGTCCTCCAATCATTCCTGCACCCCAACATTGATAACCTCTAACAGACTGTTCTGGTAGCCCTGGGGCCCCGCTCCACCTGTGTGGAGCAGAACCATCTAGGCTACATCACTATTGGCCCCAGTGGTCCCTCTAAGCAGCACCGGCCACCAATAGCCGAATATCACAGGTGGCATCACAAACAATCCCCTTCAAACATTCCCTTATCCCTTTTAATTGCACGCCCAAGGGCCATGGACCGGGTCACTGCAGCCGTGACCATCCCTTTAAGAGTCGTCAGACCCGGCCCGAGTACCCCACAGCCCTAGCGGGTGGCGCATAGACAGGTGTGTGCCTTTACAAATCAAATCCTTTCAATTTAATTAAACACAGCTGGACTCCAATGAAGGAGTAGAACCATCTCAAGGTAGATCACAAGGAAATGGACAGCATGTGATGTAAATATGAGTGTCTGAGCAAAGGGTCTGAATACTTCTGACCATGTGATATTTTACTTTTTCTTTTTTAAATAATTTACACAAATTTCTAAAAACATTTCTGTTTTTTTCAGTCAAGATGGGCTACAGAGTGTACATTAATGAGAAAAAAATGAACCTTTATTAATTTACAAAATGGCTGCAATGAAACAAAGTGTGAAAAATTTAAAAGGGTCTGAATACTTTCCGTTCCCAATGTATAGTAATGGAAACTGGGTCATAAAGAATCTGGTGTAGATCACACATACAGTAATCTTTTAAATAAAGGTGTTTTTTGTAGAGGTTATAGAATATCCCTCCACCATATGTCCTAACTTTGTAAAGAAAACTATTTGATAGTATTTGTGTGGAAAGAGGTATGATAAGTTAGAATATCATAAAATTTGGAAATAAATTAAACGTATTTGACCCTAACTAGACGATATTTAAGAGTAGCTTTCGTTGTGCTTACTACCCCCCTTAATTCCTCGTACGAAATGTGCATGTTGCCATAGTAAGAAATACAGTTGTACATACATATATGCATAGAACATGTGGCCAATGACATCATTAGCACCATTTCAGCACACCAAAGGCTTTATTAGTTAGCAAACAAGAACATATTTTTCTTTATTTTTAACAAGTTGCTATGTGAATTGCAGGAAGACAGAAGTCCGCGCTTGTGCAGCAGAAATGACCAGATGTGCTTAGATCATCAAACGATAGCTGATGACACAGCATGAAAAATGGATTTCGGAAAGCAAAATCCTAAAGACTTGGCAGATTCTGTACAGCTTTCATTCAACAAAATGTAGAACACTAAACTGCTCAAAATTATTCTTTTGGGGTTTTGCCACAATAATGTGAAAAAGCTTAATCTTGAGTGTTTTTCTTCATAACGCTATCTGTTGTATAGAGAGTTTATTTTCCTGAAATGTTATCTACTAGAATCTCTAGTGTTTCATAAAGGGCTGACAATCAGCAGAGATGTTGGGAGTCTTACAGATAGAGGAACTGCTTAAAGAGCCGAGAGAAATGTGTTAGTAGATGCATGCAATCATCTAAGGAATAATATATTAGGAAGAGCAAAAAAAAAGCAGAAAACATTTCCTTCCCATTCATTCCTGTGTGGAGAAAGTAAAATACCTTTGGTCTCACGCATACAGCTTCATGAGATCAGAGGCACGCAGGCAGGGGTACGGTTCAGTCTGTGCTCCCCAGTTACCCTGAACTGACTATAAGGCCCCGCTCAAATCTGCATGTAAAAAAATGGTCCGAGGTTCATCCTGAAAAGTTGCTCATGCGAGTGTCTTGCGTGTGCCACTCCGTAGGTCATGTGAGTACAATGTGAGTGTGCAATTTTTTTCTCACCTACCATCCATTTGAGATGTGTATGCAATCTGTATGCAATGCATTATTAATCATCTTTTACATACTCTCACTCTCTATGTAACTTAAAGCCAGTTTAAAAACTAATAAAACAATGTTATACACAGAGATAGATAGATAGATAGATAGATAGATAGATAGATAGATAGATAGATAGATAGATAGATAGATAAAAAAGAAGAAAAAAAGGAAGCAGTATTCCAATAAATGAGGAACAAAAGTAGACATTATTAGCCCATATGGTGTGGCTAATGTTGCAGCTTTGACCAGCCTTTCTCCAGCCTTTCTCTTTTTTATTATTTATACAAATAGAGATTTGTTTGGAGGGCCTTACACCCAGAAATCATCTATAAGGCGCTGTTCCATTTTTTTCTTCTAGATAGACAGATAGATATCCAGGAAAATGGAAGCAGCACTCCAAACTCCAAAAAGTATGAGTTATTTATTGAACCATAATGATGGCGATTAGAGTTGAGCGAAACAGGTCGTTCATTTTCAAAAACCGCCGATTTTCTCCAAAGTAGGGTTTCATGAAACGAAACCCGACCCTGGCGTCCAGTCGGCCGA
>VIAB01008899.1:60609-70631 GCA_009801035.1 Oophaga pumilio
AACGGACCGTTTTTTTTCCCACAAATGGAAAGGAGCCCTAAGGCTTGAACGCTGAAACATGTCGGTCTGCCCTAACATCTGTGATATGTCAGTCACATTTTTATAAATCACTGCAATAAAAGTAAAGTTTTATACCTACGTTTTTATTGTAGAGCAGCTCTATTTTCAATGTTAGTCTATGTGGGCCATGCAGATGGAAGATTTTTTCTTTTTACCGCATCGGTAGGAAAAATTGCTGAATGCCCGAATTGAATCCGATATTTGATTCGCACTCGGACATGCAAGTACACAGAAAACATCTGAACACTGTCCGATTTCTATGGACTGACAGAATGGAGAAGATGGAGAAATTACTTTGTACATCTTTTGCTCATCCAAGAAAATCCAATTACACTGTGATCACACTCCGATCAGAGTTTGATCAGAGTGTGATTTGCATTATTAACCCAATTGTCTTGGATGAGTGAATGTACGGCTGTCTGTACCTGCCCCAATGGTCATTGATTTCCCTGGTTTTGGCTGCATCCATTCGTCCATATTAAATGCTCCATAGTTAGTCAAAAATACCCTGCCCAATCATGGGTCTTCTGACTGGAACTGACAGCCTCATGGTCGTATATTAGGTTCCCAGTTGAGGTTTGGAGACCCATGGTCCGGTTGGTATTGTGTTCCAAACTCGGACATGTGAATTCAGCCTTCTCCTGACTCCTCTCTAGTACATGCCAAGAACCTGCCATCTAGTCACACAACTCCGGTTGCCTTGGCAGAATGCATCGCGGGATGCAAGTAACTAGTTACCTGCTAGGATCAACACTTGCTACTATTGGTACAGAAGATCTCATTAGAATATGAGACAAAACATTTGCATAATTCATTAGTCTACCCCAAGGTCACTTGTCACTCACACTTGCTAGTTACATAATGTTTTACCGAGTCAAATCATTACTCCATAAATTATTGAATTAGATCCCCCGTAGCCATATTGTAATCCACTTCTAAGCATGCTGTGGTTCAGTATTTAATTTGCATCCACTTCTCTGCAGTCTACCTTGTGGTGTTGTAAATCCTAAGTGAATTACTTCTTTTCACTGCACTGAGTGATGATTTGTAATAAAATCAGACAATTTATATATTGGAGAGCAGGTTTTTGGTCAATTTTGAATACATTTATATGGGACGTGTAGTAAAAAAAATACTAATTAACTTGAACACATTTTCTAGTGTTTCAAATAGGTAGAAAAGGAAGGACTGCTGAAAGAAAGGCACGGGCAGAGCGCATATTTCACAGGATAGAAATGACATAACTCCAACAGCCGAAGCCAGCAGTTCAAGGTGCTAATGAAATACCAAGGAATGCTCTCTTCTATAACTGAGTACCGCTCATTTATTTTTCCTCCTAAAATGTGTCCAACACTTTAACAGATGAATATACACAACTCATATGTCCACACTTAGAGCCCTTTATAATGTATATGGACTCTACTATTTATTGTTCCTGATGTGCACATATTAGGAGATTTATTATTATTATTACATTCACTGACATCAGCGCATTTGTGCATGAGCTAACACTCAATGAACGGGGTTGTCAAAGAACATGATTACAAGTCTATTATCTAATTTAATAGCAGGATACTTCACTCCTTCAGGCCCAGTTAGAGGCCACATCTAGAACAATGTTTCCCAAACTCCAGTCTTCGAGTCCCCCAACAGATCAAGTTCTCAGGATTTCATAGAATCATAGAATAGTAGAATAGTAGAGTTGGAAGGGACCTCCTGGGCCATCTGGTCCAACCCCCTGCTTAGTATTGCTCAGGTGATGGAATTATTATTTTTATTAAGGCATCAAAAATTACCCCAGGTTCTCTCACCTGTACAATACTAAGGAAATCCAGAAAACATGAGGTGTGAGGGCTTGGGAAACACTGATCTAGAACTAGAAAGTTGTCTTTAAGCAACAGTTTGTCATAGTTATTCCGGCCACATTAACTTTCTGATCATAGTACACAAAGAATGTTCTATGGCGGATGCTAAATCAAGTGTACCATTGAAAAAAAGTTGCTGTCCTCCATGGGAAAAAAAACTGTCACCCCTTCCGGGGTTTCCTCACAAGCAAAGTATTTTTTAATCAATAGGTCTTGGAATAATAATAATTTCCACAATTGAATCCGTTTCAAAAATGTTCCTGTTCTGAGATAATCTTATACATGTGCCCCTGCTGTGTACTGTGTAATGGCCGTGTAAAGCGTGGCCTCTCTTCTCGTTGAGCTGGACATTACATTTAAGAAGCTCTCAACTACTGGGTGTCTATTAGATATGGCCGTGGTCCTTCTCATTCCTTATTCACACTGACGTCATTAGATACATGGGAAGGTTTTAATACTAGAGGTTAGGACCATCCCGATTAGGGTCACCGTGGCGTGGTGGGATGGCTTTTACATTTTTTGATCCCCTAAGTTATTTTCATGCACTATTGCTATTTATTTATTTAGTTACTGCAGAGATTTTGCTCATTTTGTTTTTGTCTTGGTTTTGTGTGTTTAGTGGCCAGTGTGAACATGTGCCTACAGGCTGCATGCACACCATTATTTTTTTCCTTGCAGATTTGCAGCATATTTACATTTGCAGCATGTCTATTCTTGCAGAGCTTTTGCACCAGATCTCACCCATTCTAATGAGTGGGGAAAAATCTACAACAAAAACACAAGTAAAAAACACATCAAAAACTTGGCAAAACACAAGTATTTTATACAGCATCTTTCCTGTCAAGAGATGCAGAAATGGTATAGAAATTTCTACTACAAATACTGAACTTGTGCATATACCTTTATATTGCATTTTATCAAATTACTGTTTACAGCCCCTGTTCTTCAGACATTGAACATATTTGAAGGGTTCATTCCCATCTCAGAGATGATTGCTTGTTTTTAAAGAGCTGAAAAACTGAGTATAGTAAAGTCTAAGAAGTAATGGATCAAACTTTTTTGGACAGCCAGTAGAGGCTGTACATTTTAATTTTCTTCAGGTCATTAAATTATATCTAGAGTTAGAGCGAAAGTACGTTGTATTTCCAATAATATTTTAAATCACTTAATGTCCCCTCATCCATCACGAGAGATTTTCAGTTTTAACTCCATGCCATTAAAGGGTAGTTATTTATAGATCCGGCTTGTATTTTTATAGACCAATTATCGGAAGGGGAAAGTTGATTTTTTTCTTGTTCTATTTTGAAACTAAGAATTAATTTTAAGTGATAGAGAAGATGGAGAATTTCATTAATGTAAGGAGGATTTCAGGGAATTAAACACATTAACCTATGGTTTCTATAATCAGAAATATAAGTTGGACATGGTACTCCTGCTAAATTTTCATCTAAGCTCTTTCTCTCCAATTCAGTCCTCTGCCAAATGCTTCTGAGAATTCCATCTAGCCCATCTACATCACTAATGTGCCATTAAAAATCTAGTCATAAAATTTGCTATTAAAGACACAAAGTTTTTTAACTTTCTTTTAGGCCACCTATGCATCAGACATAGTTTAGCCATGGCGGTGACAAAGGGCAAAGGCTTCCAAACTACATCAGGTTTGAAAATCACCTCAAAAGAGTGGTAGACACTTAGGTACCTTCTAATTGAAAACACTAAATACCCAAAGAAAACATTGCAAATTAGACGATAAAGTAAGTGACTTCTTATCACCCCTCAATGATGGCATGAAGGCGGGTCTATTCATCATTATCTGTTGTGTGTACAACATTTATAATAATTAGAGATGACGGGATGTTTTGAAATTCGAATTTTCCAACTTTGTCGAATTTTCCCCCAAAAATTCAATTTGTGCTGAATAAGTTTGCAAGAATCTAAATACTAGAAAGCTTGGAATTGCTTTTAAAATGTATATGGGTGAGAGGAAAGATGAGAGATCCCTTCTAACCATAAGGGCTTACTCTTTACAGACAAGAGAGAGAATCCCGTTGAGCATAAGAGCTTACAGGTGAAAGAGAGTGGACCTTGCTGACCACAAAAGCTTACAATTTTCAGAAGAGAGAGGACCTTGCTGACCATAAGAGCTTACAATTTTCAGAAGAGAGAGGACCCTGCTGACCATAAGAGCTTATACTCTACAAGAGAAAAAATAGAGGACCCTGTAAGCCATAAGAGCATACACTCTACACAAGAGAGAGGACCCCACTGAACATAAAAGCTTATACTCTAAAGGATAAAGATAGAAAGTGAAAGAAATAAAGAAATCTATTAACCATACACACAACAGAAGAGAGGCTTACCCAATGACTCTGAAGTTGTGAAACCACTCTGCCATAAATATTGTGCTCTTCTGGAAATCGTTGATTTGTGATGACCCCGGTTGTTATTTTCGATATACAGTACAAGGTATAATTGATAAGATGTTATAGCTGTAGGGCATTATGTGTAGGCCTGTGCAGCAAGGCAAAAGGCTTCAAGTAATTTTATCTGCAAACTGCAAATGAAATTTAAAAATGTTGAAATTCAGAAAAAAACATGAATTTCAGGAAACCGAACTTAATCCTTCACAAATCGATCCACTCATCTCTAATAATAATGTCTTAAGTATTTTTCTCCTAAGTAATTCTATAGGACAGTATCCAAAGCTGTTATGACCAGAGAGGAACATTTTTACATCTGATATCCAGAGAACGTTTGTGGTGGACTTCGGAGGTGAAATCACATTTTGCCCATCCAGTTGAGTCTTCTGATTTTACCACTTTAAGGTTGACAAGGATGCAAAATTTTCTTGCTCTGCAAAAGGTATGGATCAGGGATGAGTGAACCCAAACAGTAAAGTTGAAGTCTGTTTTACTATTCTGAGTTCGGATGCTTACTAAAGTTTGTTGAAAGGCTGCAGCTCAGCCAATCAACAAGCTTTTAAGCTGTGGGCACTTCCTCTGCCTTCACAGTCATTCCAAGTATGATGGCACCATTGTACTGTGATTAGCATAGGAATAGTGTAAGTGTAAAATAAATAATAAAAAAAGATACTTGGGGTTCCCCTGTATTTTTAATAATAAGCCAAGAGAAAGCAGACAGCTGTGAGCTGGGGGCACCCAAAAAAAACCACGTGGGGTCCCCCCTGTTTTCAATAACCAGCTAAGGCAAAGCAGACAGCTGGGGACTGATGTTAATAGGCTAGGAAAGACCATGGATAAGAACCACTTCTCAGCCTAATAAGACCAGCCTTCAGCTGCCCCAGAAATGGCGCATCCAATAGATGCGGCAATTCTAGCTCTTCACATCAACTATTCCTGATTGCCCTGGTGTGGTGGCAATTGGGGTAATAGTTTTTGGTGCTGATGTTAGCTGTATAATACCAGCTTGCTTCAAGTCCAGGGGTAAGAAATAAAGAGGCATCTATCAGACACCCCCATTCCTAACCCACTATGCTAAAAGAAAAAAAATACCCACACAGGAAAAAAAATATCTGAATAAAGACTCCTCCACATATTCCATGGTTTACACATTTATTATTAGAAATTAATCCCAGAGAATGTGTGAGGGAGTCTTTATTAAAATAAACTGTTTTTTCCTGTGGGTGTTTTTTTTTTAATTTGGTGGGTTAATAATGGGGGTGTCTGATTGTCTGTTAGACGCCTCTCTATTACTAACCCTTGGGCTTGATGCCAGCTGAGGAATACAAATTTTACTGTATTCTGTACAATACACTTTTTTTGTAATTTTCTCTGCGTGTATTTAGCAAAATGGTGGCCAGCAGCAGCCAACATCTTAAAGAATAGTAGAAGGTCAGTAAAACATTAAAAAGAAAAATAAATACCTCCTAATTGTTCAGCTTTCTGCTTCATCTCGCTGCTCCCTGCCCGCTGTCTGATTCTGCACACCCCGGTTGTACGACATCTCGGGCCTAATGTTCACTCTACGCTGGACTCTTGACCTAGAATGAACACCGGGCTGAGCTGGAGATTTTATTTTATGTTGTACACATAAATTAGAAAATGGTCAGCCAAGTCATTTGGCCACATGTAATTCAGCACTTTTTATTTAGTGGCCACCACATTGGAAATGAGAAACCAATAGCAATTGTTCCCTGGTATAGTGAGTTATTTTGCTGGATATCTAGGGAGAAATGACCTTCAAATTCGAGGGATTGTGTGAGATCAGTCACCCCTTTTAATTCAAGAAAAGCTAATTTCAGGAGAATATTTTCAACAAGCCCTCCTTTGAAGTTTTTTTTATCTTTTTCACTAAATCTGTGTAAATATGTATGGTGTGAAATGTCTTTGTGTTAGCATACACCTCTACCGCCACTTTCTCCTGGATCCAGCACCGTTCTGCTCATCTTCTCAACCCTAGTCAGAAGCCTCTCATACAGCCAGCCAGATCTCATGCATTGCACTGAGGAGGGGCAACACCCTGAAACATATATCTACAAATATAGAGTCTGAATAGCAGTGACATCTCTGAGAAGAGGAGCAGAACAGTGCCGGATACTGGAGAAGGCTGCGGTAAGAGAGTATATTAACACATACACAGCACTACATACACATATACACAGATTTAGTGGGAAAAAAGTTCATGAGAGGGCTTCTTTAAGAGATGTTAATATTTGTTACTTTCTCCGTAAAATGTAATTATTCAAAAGGTTGAGAGCTATATTACAGAAAGGTTGTAGAGCTACAGTGCTGTAGGCCACTTTAAATGAACCGAGAAAAGACGTAATACTGCAGAAGCTGAAATCACATGGAAGGATGATCCCTCTATTGTAAAACAAAAGTTTTATGAAGTGTGAAATTTAAAAGAAAACTTGACACCGCTATAATAAGGGCGAAACAACAAAAGATCTAATGATTGGTCATGCTCACATTGACCTTACATTTGTGTGAATTTATGACACAATTAGCTCACACCAGAATGAAAGCAGCAAAATTTTTCCAAGTGAGGTGGAGGATCTTAGTGACAGATAAATGAAGCAGACTCTAGAATTGCTAACTATTCTTCATAAGAGAAAAGTTCTCTACACTAAACTTAGACCGGTGGTCATTAGAAGCTTTTTTTATTTGAGGGCCTCCAGAAGAAACTTTATTTTTTTATGATCCTGAAATGGATGATAAAAGGCTTGAACCACTTTATGATAAGGCCATTTTTTGATTTTTTGTTTTCGTTTTTCCCTTACCCTCTTCCAAGAGCCATACATTTATCATGTTCACTATATGGTAAAATTGACCTGGCAATATGATTTTCTAGGCCAGTACAAGAACGCAAATACAAAACATGTTTTGTTTTTTAGTTTTTTATTTAAGTGGTGAAACAAAATTCAGAAATATGTAGAAAAAAAAATAAATTACTTTTGTTGTCATTTTCTGAGAGCCATAACATTTTCCCTTTTCCTGATATGCAACTGTGTGAGGGCTTATTTTTTGCACTTTGAGCTGATGTTTTTACTGATAACATTTTAGGAAACATACAATATTATGATAGCCTATTATTGCATTTTTATTGCAATGTTGCGGCTGCCAAATAAAACATAATTTTGGTATTTTGATTTTTTTTCTCTTTGCGCCATGTACCAATCGAATCAATTTATTTTATATTTTTATAGAACTGACTTTTATGAAGGCAGCGATACCAAAACTGTGTATTTTTTATTCTTAAGGCAAAAGAGAGTGATTTGAACATTTTTTCTTTATTCTTTTTTCCTATTTTTAAAAACTTTTTTCCAGTTCACCAATCCTGACAACACCATGGAGGACGTCCTTCTTATCCTCATTGGGACAGGAATCAACGAGAGATTTAAAAGGATCCTCCCATCTCCACCCTTCAGTGTTTTTTCCTGTCCCACTGAGGATAGGAACGACAAGAGAGCTCCTATCCCGGGTCATACTGGGCAGATCAGTGAGGATCGGGGGGCCCAACCTTTCCCTTCCCGCTACAAGAGATCTGCGGACGACAACCTCTGATGGGGGGTCCCTCAGCCTACCTCAGTGCAGCACTGATCCTGAGTTGCGAGCTGCTTCCCTTTGCCTGGGGGCTCTCGGCTCGGACGTCTGCCTCATGGGTACTGCCTCCTGCGGGCGCGCTTCCGGCAAGCTATCTCTACAGGCTGGCAGGTTACTTCCAGGTTGCGGCCGGCATGCGTTCCATCTCTGTGTGCCGTACAGAGCATTTCCGGGCGGCCGGCGTGCACTCCAGCGTGCATTCCACAGGGAATCTGGATCCAGTGAAGACTGCTAGGAATTGTATAAGTAGAGTCTCTGTGTGTGTGTAGGCTGCCCTACTGTAATCTAGGACTGCACATTAGTAATCCTACATGGAGGATCCTACTAAGGCAGACAGTGGCTTGGAACAAAGCTAGGGGCATGTGAGTAAGCTTACAAAGCAACAACCACTTTAGCCCTTATCCCACACTTAGAAACACATGGCATATACTCTGTGTATTTTAGGGGGAACACCCGTCCCGGCAGTCCTAAAGAAGGACAAGAAGTCAGGGAAAATTAAAAAGCGTGCCATATGTAATGCCAAACTACCAGTAAGCTGGCAGAAGCACCTGTGTGAGCCCTGCACTTCAAAAATAATCAGGGAGGAACAGACTTCTTTGCTGTCTGACATTAGGTCTATAATAAGAGAGGAGGTCCAGGCATCCATCTCTGTGATAGTGTACCCTCAGGCCTCACAGTCAGAAATGATAAAAGACCAAGGGAAGCGGGAGTGTCCTCTGATGATGAGATGTCGGATGAATCTGACCAGGAGGTGAAGTGTTCGCTGACCCACCAGAAGGAGGGAAGAGGTACCTCTTCTCTGAGGACACGGACAAACTCCTCCGGGCAGTGCGAGACACTATGCAGGTGTAGGAGACTCTAAAATCCCTCTCCATACGGGACGAGATGTTTGGGGGCTTACAATCCCAGAGAAGTAGAGTTTCCCCGGTCAACGCCCACACTAGATCAATGATCATGGAGGAATGGGAGGATGCAGAGAAAAGACTGGTCATTCCAAGAAACTTCAAGCTCCGCCTACCCTTTGAGCCAGAGGATGTCAAAGCCTTGGACGACATCCCCAAGATAGACGTTCCAGTAACCAAAGTGGCAAAGAGGATTTCCATCCCGTTTGAGGATTCGTCCAGTTTAAAAGAGCAAATGGACCGGAAAGCAGACAGTCTCCTGACGAGAACCTGGGAAAACTTGGCAGCCATAATTCAAGCCAGCATCGCAGCAACCTCGGTGGCTCGGTCCATGCACCTATGGGTCGACGACTTAGATGTTCCTCTAAGATCTAAGACTCCCAGGGACATCATCCTAAAATACCTTCCTCTCTTAAAGCTGGTGTCTGGCTTCATGGTTGATGCATCGGCAGAGTTTGTACGATTCGCAGCCAGGAATGGGTCCTTGTCCAATGCTGCCTGGAGGGCTATCTGAATAAAGACTTGGTCAGAGGACACTCAGTCCAAAAATAAACTTTGCTCCATTCCCTTCTCGGGTAATAAGGTGTTTGGACCTGCTCTGAATGACATTCCAGAAAAGTCATCAGACAAAAAGAAGGGGTTCCCAAAGGAGAAACCAAAGAAGTACCAGCCGTAGGCCCCAACCTAGCCAGAAATCAGGCTATAAGGGGAAAGGGAAAATGGGCAGAGGGAGCTACCCCAAGGGAGGTAGCGGCAGGAACTCCATCTTTGGTTCAAGCTCAGGAAGAAAGTGACACCAGAAGAGTAGGGGGTCGCCTAGGGCAGTTTCTGGGGGGGCTGGCAGGAGGTCTCAAAACATCAATGGATTCTAGAGGTAGTCTCCAGCGGCTACAGAATAGAATTCACTCATTCATCCCCCAGAAGGTTCATAATAACGAAATCCTACCTCATGTTAGCCGCCTCCCCCATGTGGACACACATCCAAAATCTACTAAAGATTGGAGCAGTAGTCCCGGTTCCCGAACAAGAAAAGTGCAAGGGCCATTACTCCAGCCTCTTCTAAGTAAGTAAACCCTCAGGAGAGAGCAGGACAATAATAAAACTCAAGTCCTTAACCCCTTACTGTCCACAGT
>VIAB01008899.1:73508-83960 GCA_009801035.1 Oophaga pumilio
ACGAACTGAATGTTTGGCTCTCTGATAGGCCCTTTTGATCAATCTACCACTGTAGCCTCTTGCCAAAAAACGTGTCCGTAATTCTTTAGCCCTTCGTTCAAAATCATCATCTGTGGAACAGATCCTACGTAACCGTAGGAACTGTCCCACTGGTATAGATCTAATCATATGGCTGGGATGGCCCGAGGACGCATGTAATAGGGTATTTGTGGACGTTTCCTTCCGAAAAATATCCGTCTGTAACAGACCAAATTGGTCTCTCTTTATTGTCACATCCAAAAAATCAATAGAATTCGTATCCCACACAAATGTTAAATGGATATTCTGATCATTGCTGTTTAAGAGAGATATAAAATGGACAATGGACAGTAAGGGGTTAAGGACTTGAGTTTTATTATTGTTAAGGGGATATCCACTTTCACATCCAATTAAATTGTTCCCAAAGTATATTAAATACATATAATAACAGACTCATCAGGTAATCACCCACCATGGGTCCTGCACCAGCTCTCCACGGCTGCTGCAGTCTAGGTGTTGTAAACTGTAATGTGCCACCGACAGCTTGTGTCACCGCTAAGTGTTAGGTAAGGTATTGCAGCTGCTGACCCCAGGGGCTGGATAAGCTGATACTGATTAGGGCTAGGTCTCCATTCAGATACACTGGTCTAGGATACTGGATCAGGGTCTGGCTGCACTTGGACCAGAGACAATGTTTAGGCATTGGCCGCTCACAGACCAAGGAACAAGGTTCAGGCACTGGCCGCTCTAGTACCAGTGGACGAGATTCAGGCACTGGCCACACTGGGACCAGGGGACTTACGATATATGACTGGCCACACCGGGACCAGGGGACCTCACAACTCACTAGTAGCACACCTTAGTAATGATTCTACACATTGCTTGGCTACTCCCTAGGGGAGAGGGAGACATTTATACAAGATACCTCCCAGCTATTGGCTGGGAGCCATTTTGCAGGTGCACTACATTATACTAAATGCCTCTCAGCAACAAGCTAAGGGCATTTAGTATATGCCCCCACTGTCCCTATAAGAACAGTGGAGTGCATGCACATGCGTACTAGATGCACTGCTGGGAGCTGTGGCATGCACATCAGAAAGCAGGAGGGACACGCCAGGAGACCACGCCACAGTGCTGGGGCAGTGAGTAAGCCAGCATGCCTGTATGGAGAGAAAAGGGAATATCTTGCAGGGGCACCAGCAGTAGTACTACACAGAAACTGATAGCACATGATGTGGAGCTTAGTGATGTCACTGTCAACAGGTTACTGAGCTCAGCTGCATGTTCAATAAGCTCAGCGTCTCATGCTGTCAACTTCTGCACGACCACTGAACTAAGATTGACATAAGTTAGTGATTGTATTTAAAAAAAAATGTATGGTAAAAGAAATATTGTCAATGGCAATGAGCAGGGTAATGTAAAAAAAAAATATCAAAACTAAGAATGTGCAAGCCGGTAGCAGCAGCGACACTTGAGCACCATCCGTCGAGACAGTAAAACTACCAAATGCAGGCCACAATTTGCCTTTGTTACCTCAAGCAAGTATATTAGTGTGGAGCGAGCAAAGGTCATTGCTAAATATTTGGCACATCACTCTTCTAAACCACTGCAGGATGATATTGCCTCTAAAAGCGACACTGTCAATTTGAGTCAGGGTTCTGCACTGCTATTTTTTGAACCATTTTTTTTTTATTTCAAAAATATGAAACTCTGTAGATGCACCTTGATATTAAATGGATGGTTGGTTACTACTGCATCCATTTCTATTGCAAGGTTGCTTTGACATTACTTTGGCTTTGTTGGCGTTAAAGAGATTGAAAGGGGATGAGTACTGTCCTAGAAGACCTTAGTTTGTTATACAAGTCTTTTCACGTTAATTGTAGTAACTTCAATTTGTGACAAATTTATTTGCAGTGAATTGAATTTTTGTGAAAATTCACCAAACCAGGCAAATTAAAATTTAAAAAGAATTAGTTGTCTCTGCAAGTTACTAGTTTGTGTGATTACACAGGTTCATCACCTATCAAGCAAGATTTGTTTATGATAGACATAGTTTACTCGCTCATTTCCTCCTAATAATAATAGCTCATATTGTTAGAGACACAAGATTTAAAATTGCAGAATATTGGAAACAGTCTTTGGTTCCTCTTTTAGCTGAAATCATAATGATGGTGAAACTATAACTATTTATTGGAGAAAATGAAAGCTCATAGTGCCAACACAGTTATTTTATTTTTTTACCAGTGGGCATGAGAGGCACAGTGGGCATGAGATTTCTATAAATCCCATCCACTGTGCTTGTACTGGACAACCCAGCATTTTGAACACAGCGCAAGCGCACTGCATCCAAAACGCTGCCATTCCTGATCGTGGGCATGTGCCCTTATACTCACCCCACCGCTCACCCTTCAGGCCTGTGTACTCCTCAGCATCACCCATGCTGTTCTCATTTAATTTTTTATTCCTCGCTGCTGAAATCACCAGGGTCCCACACACTGAGTTGGGACTTTTGGCTTTTATGAGTCCTAGGAGGGTTCTGCACTAGCAAGCAAAAGGTCATGATGCCAAGGCATCACCACATGTGCCGTGACCTTGTGTGTGTATGCACAGCACCCTTCCAGCCTCATTGAAGTTGGGGATTTCAACATGACCTACAGGTATCAAAAGATTCGACAAGGACATGGATGAGACAAGTGACCGTGGAGGGGCCAGAGAGGTGAGTGTTGAGGTGAGTGTAAGTCTGGTTTTATTTTTTTAACATTTTGATTGCAATTTACAGTTAAGAAAGATGGTGGCTTAATCCATACAGTAGCACATTATAATAAAGCTTTCAGCAGATTTTTGTAAAATTCAAGTAGAATTCAATTTCCCTTGAATTTATTCACTCATCTCTAACAGTAACATTTCTTTACTTTAAATCTCTCTTTGTACAATTACAGCTATACCTCTACAAATAATTATTATGTATGTTATGCTCTTTCTATTATGTACCAGAAAGTCACCCACGGTTGCTTTATTTTAGCTCACCTCATTTGATGTTACTTCTACATATCTTTTCTATTGCTAAAACAATAAAAGTAATGTTAAAGCAAATTATCAGAAAATCAAAACTGATTTAAAAATATGTTTCAATAGAGATTCTATTTGACAGAAAACATTAAACGTTAGCATGGATTCATGGTTCAGGTCTTTGGAGAGATTCCAGAAATTCATGAGAGTTTTATAAAAGGAAACGGCGAAACGACACGGATTATAAACAGACAATAACCCTTCCATAAGCTGGAGTGTGCTTTTTTTTTACTTTCTGAGGGCAGATCTTAATACCTTTTGTGATGCAGCATTCTCTTTATTTTCCCTTAGCACAATGGCTCAGTAACATGTGAGGGATTTTTCGTTCATTCGGTCTCTGACAATCTGCAATGTAATTAGGAACACATATTATTGTATTTGCAGGAAACAGTATTGCCGGCTCCCTGCTGACACTTTGATTATCCTGTTATCTAACTCTCACTTTCACAACTTGGCTAGCTTTAATTTATTCATAATATTTGAATTCTCTTAAGCCAATGCTCATTTCTTTTATTCTATATTATGTTTTGTGTGTCGTGTGCCATGGGAAGTTTAATGAAGGTAACATTTACATTTGGTGATACAGCTGAGGTCTACAGAGAGAAAGAAAAAGAACTTTCCAAAGATTACTTTTATCATACCTCAGCCTTCATGATCCAAAGAAAAAATCTGCATTCCTCTGCTAATGTAGTGTGGGATTTAGGCAAAGCTACGTGTATATTCTAATTATAGATATTAATGGCATATCCACAAGACATGCGATAAATGTTTGATGGATGCTGATCCTACTTGTCTGAGTGCTCATCTTTTTCTGCAGCTTCCATAGAGGTGAATAAAGAAAACGGCACAAAGGGAAAAACCATTTCTTCATTCAGTCTACAAACGATTTCATCGGCCACATCACCTGGCAAGAGTTGGGGGACTCCGGTTAAAGACATGTAGACAAAAACTATATGGACAAAAGTATTGGGATACATCTCTTATAGAGAATCTATCAGGCCATTTTTGGTGATGAAAGTAATGTATGCCTAAAATGGGGATTTCTGAGCCTCTTCTGATCACGTAATTTTTATTGTCGTACTGGTTCACTTTTATTTGGTATAAGTTTGTTAAGCTACCTCACACCACAGCTCTAAGTGGTCCACTTGTTCTATGGCATGTTCCCCCTAGTCCTCCATGTGATAATGAATCGGTAAGTTGCACCTATATTCGGTTCTTCAAACCCACTATGCCAACTGCGTAGAATGTCTAGGTTTCCAAAATCTCGAGCATGCGTGGTTAGAGAGAGTGTGGAGCTTGCCCTGTATGATTTACCCACTGGACTGCTCGCACTATGTCCTAGCAAAGCACCTACAGTGGCACGTAAAAGGTTGGTAGTAAATAATCTATAACCCTAACAGGTTAATTAGGATCTGAAACCTTGCTCAAAGTTTTCTGAGCACACAAATCTCCAAGGGTGCCCAAACTTTTGCATTGGCCCATATTCCTTTTTGAAAATTTTTAAATGTAAAAAATGGCAATATAATATTGTTTTTTTGCCTAAAATATAAAGCAAATGTGTCATCTTTAACTTTAGCCCTTTTTAAGAGATCATTCCATCTTCAACTTGCTTTACTGTTCACAATAACAGTAATTTTGACCAGGGGTGCTCAAACTTTTACATGCCACGGTACATATTATATTCCCAATTTCTTGGTACCTTTGAAGATTGAGCTCAAATTTTGTTTGCTTCCTACTGATGCCCCAGTGCGCAAAGCAAGATCCATAATCATTTGGTTGGGGGACTTTAGTTTTGAAGAACTTGTCCAGCCGCACAGAGCCCAAATCCCAACTCCATCCAGCACCTTTGGGATGTACAAGAACAGGGATTACAAGCTAGACCTTCTCATTTAACATCAGTGTCTGATCTCACAAATGCTCTTCTTGATGAATGGATAAAAAAAATCCCTCAGGTACCTGCAAACTCGTTATAGGAAAACCCTTCTGGCTTCTCCCGATGTCATATGAGGTTTCTCTGGTTGACTTTATCTTCTGCAATGTGTACAATGGTGGACATTTTATGTGATTTGTGCAAAAGAATAGTAAATTGTTCAAAATTCGCCAAGTTCAGCAAATTTCTAAAATGTTGACATGAATTTGATTCACACCAAATCGATATGCTGATATCTTATAGCTCCTGATGAAGCCTGGCTTGATCAAAAGAATGTGCATCATTTGCTTTTTATGTCAAGGAATTACAATCAGAAAGATATAAGTTTATAAAGCTGCTTGATACAAGCCTATTGTTAGGGTTGGCGGATTGCACTAAATAAAATAAAAAATAAAGTGCAATCGCAACCCAGGTTTCACTGTGCAGAAATGAATCTGCTGCTAGTGAGGATAACAACAGAACAAAACAGCGAGCATTACATTAAGCACACTGTGTTAAACTCCACATAGTGTGAACGGTACTCAGAGTACCAAGCTCAGTTACTTCACAGAGAGATACTGCCCTAAGAATGCTAAGTACTATACTCTGTTAATCGTCACAGGGATGTTAGCGCATGTATTGAACTTGCTCTGAAACTAAGCTGTGTTAACCGCACATACTAATGGCGTAGATGCCGTGCCAAGAGCAAGAACTCTTATGACGCTACAATACCCTGTCACCCTTACTGAGAGGAGCATAAGGGTTGAGCTTGCTCTGTAACTGAACTGAACTAACCGCACACATGAACTAAACAGTTGCTAAGCCAAGCGGTAGTGACCCATGTCCTGACACTACTGAATTTGTGACTGACCAGCACCCTCAGCATGTAGCCGACTAGAGACTCAAGTGTTGAGCCAAGGGCACAAAACCGCTTAAGTGTGTTACCTGCCTGCCAACATGTACAGTCTTTGAGCATAGACAAACACTAGAAAACATGCAGACAGAATGGTATTCACCCACACACACCAAAACATAAATGATACTAGCACGCCCACATGCACCATTGAGATCCTTTTATAGGCTCCACCCCAAACACTCATGCCCAGTCGGTCGAGACATCGCCCACGGGCCAACCCGGAGCTGCCACCTCAACAGAGTAGCTAACATCCGACGACCAATGAGAAGACGCCACATCATGGACATGCTCAGTAAGGTGATGTCACGCTGTCTAATGATATGTATACGATGTCAGTAAACTATTCTTACAGGAACAACACTCTATACAACATATAGTTTAGCAACATCAGCATGTAAATATAGAATAGATTTACCTGACACGATATCTGTTGAACTCAGGGTTAATCTTGAGGACTTGATACGCTGTCACAGGAAAGAGGAGGACCGGGGTCTAACCTGACCCTAAACTGGGGTCCTAACTAATCCCTCACCTTGGAGGTACTGATAATGGTTCAGAGGTCCAAGTCTCCAGCCTAACCCTGTCTCCTATCAGTCCCTGAACCCTGTAATCAGTCCTAAGAAGGATCCTGATTACCACCACAGGGATATGGGCTGATCTCTGCTAAATACACCGATTAGACATATAAGACAGACAGGAGAAAACACTGACTTGCATACACACTCAAACACCGAAGGAACATAAATGGTCTGGGATATAAAACTCTAAGCAAGTTGAGCTTAAAACAACTAAGGAGCTCTTAACTTAAGTCTATACAGATTCAATCCTATCTGTGGTCTGCATGAAGGATTTCACTGGCAACTCCCAAAGCAGACAACCAGGAATTTAAAGGAAACCAATCAACAAATAATCAATTGCAGCCGGGAGAAACTGCACCCAGTCCCAGCACCGAGCACAGACAGAATTAACTCCCTCACTGCCAAACACAAAGAAACAGCAACTCAGCTGTGAGAAGTCAGAATGTGCAACCGCGACGATCTTCGTGGCGATGCACACATGACAGGTGAACTCTGGACTTAGATTCCAGAGTGCAACACTGCACCTGCATATCACTGATTACCATAGACGTGGCTGAAGAGCCAGCCATAACCAAACGTATACCACGAGCCTGAGCAAGACGCTGGGACCAACGTCTGTGGCCGGACTTGAATGGGAAACCACAGCATCAGACAATGCTTGGGATCTATCCTGCGCAGTGGGAGACTCCCGATGCCTAACACCTATATGTTTTCCTAAAAGGAGAAATGAAAGCATGTTTATCATACAAGGTATTTTGTATTTCATGTTTCTCGCACCCAGTTATACATTTAGTAGTATTATGTTTCTGCTATTGATAGACTAATATAGCAATCCCATATTTAAAGGTCCTTTAAGAATCAATTATTTTTATAATTTTCTAACCATACACTTGCAGGTAATGAGAAATATGGAAACGAAACTTTAGAAATGTTGGCACTTTTAGAAGTATATACAGTTCTAGCCAATATTTCACACTTATAGCCTCTTTGTGGCTAACATTTACAGTTCTGTTGAACAAATCAGTAAGATCCTTTCTTTTATGACACAGTCCAAAATTCTTGTTAATGTGGAAAAAATATAAATTATATTTAACTGTTGTTAAAAAAAATCACTAATGACACACGTTCAATACCTGCCACTTTACAAAAGCCCCTTAGTACTTTAATAGGGGATATAATGGCGGCGCTTCTATATACTCAAGCTCATATGTGTTGAAGGGGATGTCTGGTCAAAATTGATAAGTCTACAGTCACTCTGTGTGACTACAGACTTATGAATCCCCCAGCGCTCGCACTGTGCGCTGTGGGGATTCACTCATTTTAGACCCAGGAACAGAGAGTATGTATAAGTTATACATACCCCCGGCCAGTGGGTGCAGCCTCTCTCTCCATACACTTGTATACAGCAAGGCCAAGCGTTCTAGTCGGTCACATTCACTGGCCGACTGTGCCACTAGATGTGCATGGCCTCAGCTCAAGAGAAGTGTATGAAGCAAGGCCACGCGCTCTAGTCGGTCACATTCACTGGCCGACTGTGCCACTAGATGGCACAGCCTCAGCTCAAGAGAAGTGTATGAAGCAAGGCCGTGCGCTCTAGTCGGACAAACCCACTGGCCGACTGTGCCACTAGATGGGGCACGGCCCCAGCTCAAGAGTGTGTATGGAGAGAGGCTGCGCTCACTTGCCAGAGGTATGTATAACTTATAAATACCCTCTGTTCCTGAGTCTGAAACCGGCAAATCCCTGCAGTGCACAGTGACTGCAGACATATTGGTTTTGACCAATATAGCACCACAGTCGAGAACTATGCTATATCAATTTCAAGAAGAGCCTCCATGTGTTCAACCTACTAATATAATTATGTACCTTCAAAGGACACTCTTGATAAACACTTATATTACCTGGATTTGATAGATCTGTTTATGTGATCTAACACTACATTTCTTTCTTCTAAGTTTTATACTAAAACTTTAAAGGGGTTTTCTGTTAGCCCAGTATTAATGACTTTTCCTCAGAATATGGTCATTAATATATGTTTGGTAGGGGGCTGACAACTGCCACATCTAATACTGATCAGCTTCTAGCATCTCCGTCAGTGGCCAAAGGCAAGCAAAGTGACGAAACTGGAAAACCACCACCGCGCCATCACGCTGGTTAGTGGCCACTCTTAGGTACTGCTGCTCATATTCAAATGAATGGTAATTATTCTGTTTGAATATACTAGAAATGTATCTTTGTGCTTAGCTTGTATAATGTCATCATATTGCGCAGCCCTTTCCAGCAGCGTCATTATTGTCCCCATTGGGGTTCACAATATAAATCCCCTATCAGTTTGTATTTGGAGTGTAGGAGGAAACTGGAGAACTCGGAGTAAACCATCGCAAACATGGGGAGAACATACAAACACTTTGCAGCTGTTGTCCTAGGCTTGACTTGAATACTTGACACCTGCAGAGCAAAGCAACAGTGTTAATCACTGAGCCACCATACTGTACCATGTACAGAATTTAGCACAATTATTGGAGGTGCTCCGACAGCACTATCAATAAAGAATAAAAATCACAGTTAGCTATAGTAATAATCATTTCATTAGTTCAATTTGTGGCCTAATGGGGCCAATCTGAAAATACAGTTTTTTACATTTGATTTTCAGAGCTTAACCAAATGTCGTAAATCTCTACATCTTCAAGATTGCCCTGTTTGTTCCTTCCGAAAAAAGTAACTGAAACTAGAGTGCAAAAACATTAGTTCATATGGATCAGGATGTTCTCTAAAATTACTTCACTTATACTTAATTTAAGTGAAACCTGTAAGCTAATTGTTAGCAGATAGATATTATAAGGTTTGCTCTCAGTGCTGATCCTTTATTAATGGATGCCAGAAAGCCCCTTTTACCCCAGTAGTGTAAGGTGTAAGATATACCGAACATCGCTACTTTTCTTTGCTGAAAAAATGCTATGTTGTATCCAATTACATGAAGATTCCTTCTTCCATCAGTTCATGGTACTGATGAATCAGTTTATGGACATAAACCAGTTAAATTATATAATGCTAGGGTTCATGCTAGTCTAATATGTATTGTTTATTATTTTTTTATTTTATTATGTTACATGATCATCCCATAGATCAACAACATTTATGAGGAATGTCTCATGGCTTGTTTGGAGATTTGATCCACTGACCTGTTGCTTCGTGGTTGGTTCCTCTATCTGATGAGCAATTGCCTTTTTTTCTCGGTCCAAATACTGATGGTTCCAATTGTCTTTGCTCCCACTTCTTGGTTTGCTCCTCTCCAGGTGTTTTCCATTTTTCCATTTTGGTCTGCCTTACCACGTTTTGAATTGGGTATTATATGTTCACCCTTCATTGCACTTCCTTGCTGGCTATACCTGTAGGTGGACTTGGGTTAAAGCGTTCCAGACCTTCAGCTAAGGGGTTTACCTAGCAAGGCCTGTTGATGTTCTGCAGTGAGTCTGTTTGCTCTCCTTTCCTAGTTCCTCTTACTTTCATGTCTTTAAGTTTCTGAGAGGTTATTATTGTTCTTTTAATTTTTGTCTCTCCTTAACTTTCCCTCTCTATCTCACTGTATATGAACTTGTGTTAATTTTATTACCCTGGATTTTCTTATCTTCCTGTAGAGTTCTCTCTCCTCTTGTTGGCAGTACCAATTTCTGGTTCCTCAAGGTACGAGAAACCCCTCAATGGCTTTTTAGTGAGCCAGGTCTGAGGTGGTATTATTGAGTTGTGCGCTTAGAGTCTTCTAATCTTTACAGGACCAGTTGGGTGTTGGTATGGCTTCACCCTGTAGTAGGTCTTCACTTTTTCTGTTACCTGTGAGTGGATGTGTGTTACATTCATAACAGAATGTTGCTGTCTGTCTTTATTAAAATCTGACATACTGTACATATTTTTGCTTCTACTGGTTATTTTGTTTGCAAATAAAAATAATAATAATAATAATA
>VIAB01008900.1:52278-63785 GCA_009801035.1 Oophaga pumilio
AAAACGGTCAGATTTTTTAGACGTTGTGTGTGATTCCAGCCTAACCAACAAAGTAGCAATGTGTAGCGCTACAGAATGCAAACATGAAATATATTTAATGCTTGCATGCGGTAGCGCTACTTTATTTGTTGGTTATGAATACATTGATGAACACAATGTGAACAGACGCTAATAAACAATCCTTGTCATGAAGGGATTAACTCTTCTAGGTACTCTTGTTCCAGCTCCTCACTGCTGTTTACTTATAAGTTGCTGGACAGACCAGGAGGAAACAAAAGTTCTTTTTTTCTTTGTAATAGGGAAAGACAGAAGTTAATCCATGTAAATATACCAGGGATATCAGTGACCATAGGACAGAAATCAGCACTGTTTAGACACCCGCTCGCTTCAATAAGGGTTACGTTACAAATGATGGACAATAAAATATCTTGTGCCTTCAAGAGGAGCACAATAGATGCAGTGAGAAATGCATCACCGTAATATGGAAATCACAAATTTGTATAGTGGACAAAGCATTGAAATGTATATTCCATGACTCATTCTCAGTGTTTCACTGCACAACTGTTGCCTACAGGCACAAATACACTGCGTAATAATCTCTCGTCACATGAGGACTGTGGCATAATACAACCTGCAGTTTCACAGTTAAGCTGTCAATCAAAGTGCAATCCCAACCAACACAGAAGTGTCACGCAGAAGTGCCTAATATAGACTTGTCCTTTTCCTAGTGACTAGAAGTGATAATTAATTTGTAGCTCTTTACTACAGAACTGATGTATAAACCAGACTGATGTTTTTATACACCTAAACTATACATTCTAATTGGGTACTTATAGGGATAGCACGCAAATACTTTATACTCTCCATACATAGTCAAGTGTGGATGTTGTGACTCATGTTACAACAAGCATGTAATGTGCATTGGGAAGAAAAAACACACAAACCATAGACAGATCTTACATTACAAGACACACTAACTTACCCAGTAGTAACCAAACCACTATTTATGTTTCTTTAAACTTGTTTCTTTAAGTAAGTTGGACTACGGAACAACAGAGACAATGGGCAACCTCAGCTTCAGCCTTTATTGATGCTGACTTGTATGTTAGGGGTTAAATTAAAGTGAACCTGCAGTAACACAAGTTTTGTGACAGCAAGGTTTTTAAAGAATAATATCAAACATGTTGGTACCTATGATGGAGGTATCTAATTGTCCTCTTCAATTATATTAACTGTCCAGGTACAGTATATCAAGATGTTTTGTATGGCAAGAGGACCACAATTCTTTATAGGTTTCTGAGTTTAGTTTTTGTTATTTTCTAATTCACTCTGCTCTTATATTCATGCAGTTAAAAAAGTAAATTCTGTTTCACTATAGTCACCACTACTAGGGAGAGCTTACAAAGGGGAAGACATACAGCTCAAAGTTAAAGAGGACCTTTCACAGGGTGACAAGTAGTCATGCTTTGCTCTTATCTCATTCCCGCTGCTCCAATGAGGAATCATATTAGTGATACCGGTAGTTCCCTCAATCTATTGATTAGAAGAGGAGTTCCAGCACAAAACATTCACATGTTCAATAAATTAGGAACTTGCAGACGGTGAACATTTGGGATATTTGAAGACAGGAGAAAATTATTCACTTTCCTCTTTCATCACAGTACGGATAAATAGTGCCCTGATGGTGTCACATAGAAATCATTGTCCTCAACATCATTACAGACAATTAAGTTAAAGTTACACAGAACTTTGAAGTGCAGCTGGGAAATGTGTGGGAAAAAACCTCGTACGTTAAACCCAGTCCATGAGGGATCACCCACGGCAATGTGAAAATCTGTAGTGTGTAGTGGCAAATGATTTGGTGGTAATACTGTCCATTTACATGAAAATACGGTAACTGCTACAATATTTCCCTCTATGTACAAGAATATAAAACTACTATAATACTGCCCCATATACAAGATTAGAACTACTATAATGATCTTTTTATTTAAAACTCACAACCATATATTACAGAATATTCACATTAAAATCACAAAATAATAAAGGAAATAAATATTGCGCTGTTACATCACATACACAATAACAATAGAAAACAAACAAATCCCAACAGTTCCTTCTGATTTTTCCTGGTCAGAGGAACATAAATGTTTATCTCTCTATAATGGATGGAGTCCAATGAAAAGTCCAGCAACAGACAGCGGCCCGGACAGATCTCCAGAACTCTGTCCACCTGGACATCCATGGCATTACAATGAAGCCCACACCATAATTTCTCTCCAGACCGAAGGACCAGAATGACGAACCCGGTCTCCAGTCTTTCTTGGCTGCGTTCACATGGGCATTGCCCTTCAGATATGTCTCACTGTTCACAGTAATGGAGCTTATTCTCAGCCGCATCCTGATCACTTAGACTTTCTGGTCTTCTTCCTCCTCCCACTGCTGTCACCTGCAGTGCCCCATCTCTTCGTGGACACCGGAGAGTCAGGACCCACCTCATCAGAGACATTTTCTATTGTGTATGGAGGACCTTGCTCCATTTGTGCCTCTTTTTCTCCCAGCACATCCAGATGTTACAGCATAGTGGAGGGGATTTCAAGAAATCCCGTCTCCACTATGCGCAACAACACGCAGGCGGAAGACCTGCGTATCCGGACATGCGGCGCGTCTTTTCAGACCGCAGCATGTCCTAGCGTATTGCGGCGACGCTGCGTCGCCGCAACGGAATTTAACACAGGGCTATGTAGCCCTGCGTTCTTTCCGGAGGTGTCCTGAACACCTCCGGAAAGAGCGCGCGTCAAGAAGGGGGCGGGGCTTTGGGCGGTGCGGAATTTCCGCTCCGTCCAAAGCGCTGTGGTTCCGGACCGTGGAACCACAGCCTTGAACTTCATAAACTCTTTCAGAAGAACTTTCCCAATATAGATTCTGGATGGGATGTTCTCCTCTGGTCCTGTGTACTTTTTCCTGACTGCGTTCCTCCTCTGAGGTGGAGGGTTCACTAGTCTTGTGACATTGGAGAACAGTCTCCTGAACTGATATTAGTCAGCAGTTGGGTCACTGCTGGAGCTTTCTCCAGCCCCATGATTACTGACACCTGTTTGTGCTGCGAAAATGCCCAGATCCACTACTGTTTGTTGCACAAGGTGGTCTCCATTCACTGACACTGAGGGCTCAGAATCCATTATGTTACTATCTGTTGCAGACAGGCAATCGCTAGCACCAGTGAGCGGTGTCTCACACACAGTGTCAGTACAGGGGGCAATTTCTTTATCACTCACATGAAATGTGCTCACTGCATTGCTGCATACAGAGGGCACTGCAGTTAACCCCTCATTTGCTGACATTCCTCTGCAGCGTTCCCTGCATTATCTGCTGCCTCAGACCCCTCATATTGTGCGGCTGTATTTCTTACCAGACTTCCTTGCTCCACTCCGTACACAGTTTTATATTTAATGTCCTTAGTACCAATTACATGTTTTCTATTCTCCTTCTGGGCTCTGGATCCCCTTTTTCTCCATTGCCCAAGTTTCCTTTCTCAGCACAGAGTTTACAGCTTTGTCCAAGTTTTCTTTACAAATGCCCAGCTCTCGCCTGCAATCATCCAGGCTCTCACACCTCATCAGTTTTATCTTTGGATCAGTCTCTTTCTTAATTTCATCTTTTAATTTGCTGATTTGAAATTCAAGCTTAAAAATACTTTGCCTTGTAACTTTACCACTCAATCCAGCAACATATCAGGTTTAGAAGACTCACCAGCCACCATTTCAATCACCACCAGGTCCATGCTGGGGGCCACGCTCCAGGCTTGGGACTTTCCTTCCCTCCACCTGGGTCAGAAGCCATGCCTCCACCCTGCTAGGAGCTCACAAACACACGTCTATCCTCTCCTATGGACAAGAATATAACCCAATGTACACTATGAGGCTAAGGCCTCATTCAAACATCATTTTTTCTTGCACTAATCCTAGACATTTTTAACAAATAGCACTCGTACCTATGACAGTCTATGGGACAATTCACATGTCAGATTTTTTCCTCGGACTGAGTGATCAGTGCTAAATCACGGAGAAATGTCTGATATTGATCTGAGTGTCACATCAAAATCGGCAATGTAAATCTATTTATCAGTGAAAAAACCTGACAGCACTTGGATGCCATCTGTGTGCAGTCCTTTTTTCATTGACTGATAGAGAAGAGAAAGTGGAGAAACTTTTCTCATCAGTGAAAAAAGATGACAAAACACTGACCAAACCCTGATGAAAATCAGTGATGAAACTTGGTCCGCTTTTCTCGTACTTAAAAAAAAAACAAAAAAAACCTGACGTCTGAATAAGGCCTTCTATAGGTGAACAATGTAGGTCTGTAGGGTATATAAGGTCTGGTTATAAGCTAATAGTATTCCTGCAGCTCGGATTTGTGACAATCAGATATAACCCTGGGAAGCCGCCACTTATTTGTTGCTTTGGAATCTTTGGACATTGATATTCCTATGTATTAGTTGGTTTACTAACAGAGGCCTCAGGACTAATTACACATGGTTTCTTTTTTTTTTCAAAAACAGCTCCACACCTGTGGAAGTTCCTTTTGTTCCTCGCTTTAGGTGCTTGCTATTTAGAATAGTTTTGCTGATTTTCCATTTACTGACTTCCTGCTGGATTAGTGCTTGTAGGCGAACTGTAAAAGCAGTGTATTAGGATAGTGCAGGATAGCCGCCTGAGCCTCTGATGGATTAATGGAGCCACTGACCACAGCTGATGGGTCAGAATTGAACAGCAGACGACACAAGGAAACATCATTAAATCAGCAGAAAAGCCTGCACATATCTGCAGCATGCCGCTGAATGATGCACTCATTTTTACCTCTTCATGGGGATGGAGCAATAAAATCCCTATTCCCATGTACTGTAATTAGTCAATAGTGCAGAAAATGAACTTAACATCAGCAACATCTGAGCATTTTATCAAGATAATAACATTGTTCCATTGTGTCTTTTGGGACTCTATGGGGAACAAGAGGGACTTAAAAGGGTTCTCCAGTATTTATGTATAGATGGCCTATTCATGGGAAAGGTCATCACTGTCAGATCAGTGGGTTTGACACTCATCATCCCCCACTGATCAGCTGTTTATACTGGACACAGTGTACGTAACTGATCACCACAACGCCACACAATGTGTAGTGGCCATTCTCAGGTACTACAGCTTGACATTTTTGGAGCCTTCAATGTGGCCCCCTTTGATCATAAAGGAATGGTTTATCAGTAAAGATGTATATCTTTGTACCGTGTTAGCCAGTACATATCTTAGCGATATGATACCACTTGGTAAGATGAGGATACCCCTAAACTCAGCCTGCCAAATGTAATAGTAGGGTCGTAACTACAGCGGGTGCAGGGGTTGCAGTCACACCCAAGTCCTGGAGTTTAGGGGGCACAAAAGGTCCTTTTTGCCCACATGATAAGACCAATAGTATTAAAGACATGATAATTGGGGTCCTGTTAGAGATATTGCATTGATGGGGCTTCAAGCTACACAGCTGAGTGATACATTGTGGGCACATAGTAACCAGTATGGGGGGCTATGAGGGGTCTTGCTTGTTTCTTGGATATTGTCATGTTTTCAGAGAGGGAGTTTCTTTGCTTCTAACCAAATTCTGCAGGAATGTGAATGGGGAGGGGGAGAGGAGATCTACTTCCTCACAGTCCTGGTGGGAAAGGAATTCGGACCAGGAGACCCCCCTCATCTTCCCTAACCAGTGACTACAGGGTGACAGCCCCCACACAATGCAAGCAAGGACTTGACCCTTTGCTCACCCTTCACACTGCAGCCCTTTGCCTCCAGAGGTCGCCAAGCCAGGACTGAAGGTGTTAATGGGCCCTTCATTTTGACACTGGAGTTTGCTCCACCCAAAAAAAAAAAAGTTGTGCTCTCCACTCCAGATCTCACATTACTGTGTGTGGAGCATGAGAGTGAAGTTGAGGCTACAGAGAACTGGGTGACAGAATCCACAGACACTATCACTGCCATGTCGTGGGGGGACACTACAGCCTGAGTGGGTGACTCAGTCCTGGAGACCTGGTGATGGGGGCTCTGACTCCTCCTGTGCTGCTGCAGCTGCTCCTCATCACAGCACTGCTCCTGCCCAAGGTGAGACTCTCAGTGACAGCTGCTGCTGCTGCTGCTGAACTTTCAGGATGTGTAGATGTAGCAGAGCTGAGCTTGTCACTGCATGATTTGGGGCTATATATCCATGTGGTGACAACTGCAGTCCTATGTAAATCCATAACACAATGTAATGACAAACTTGGCTCTGAAAAAATTGCACAAAGACTAAATATATACATTGTAATAGTTTAGATACAGTCCCATACAATGACAGGCAGCTTTGAAATATGTGCTGGTAACTACTGGTGGGGGGTATTTCTGTGTGTACAGCCATATGCACAATTTATATTATTTTCTATTTATAAAATCTGATAGGTGTCAGATTATCAAATATTCTGGATTGATAACCATTCATAAGTATATAAAACCTATTAACTTGTACAGCGTACAGACATTTCAAGGGGACTTGTTATTGGTTTGCAGCAGCTAGTGCTGAACTCTCCCTATTTGAAACTGGTAAATTATGGATTATCAGATTGTCTAGATTATCAAATATTAGATTGTTGGGAGTCCAATCTTTCTGACGTGCACTGATCACATGGTTAAGCTGCTAATATTTAATAGCACCAGACTCCTTTAAGATAACCATATATAATGGAGTGAGTATTGGTCATTCACCTGGGCTGTCTACCCCATTCATTTTTTAGGGGTATAAATCCAGGGATCCCCAGTCCATGAAAAGTGACTGCTGGCTGTGATTATAAAGGGTTGTTTCATACATAGTGTTGTTAGGAAGGAGGCCACGTTTTTGTCACTTTTATTTTCTTGCCAATTATATAGGAAAGTTTAGAGCTCACTATAGAAAAAAACTTTTTTTTGGCTTTAGGTGAGTTGTTTTCTGATCTGTACCATTTTTTTTTCATAGCACTTTAAAAAAAATGAATGAAAAAATAAATTAATTAAAAAAAGCAACTCAAAACTCCCTTGTGTGTCAAATCCCAGATGGGTTATCGTATAAGGACCTTGCCTGGCCCTCTAATACCTAGAAGTTATTAACCCCTCATTATGGCTTCACAATATTTTGATAGAGAGATGAGATGAGATTGCTGGGTCCGGTGTCCACATCTTACAGGATATCCTGACCGGGGCACAGATAGTTCTGGACAGCAGTCATATTCCTCCAACCCCAGAAGTGTCTCAGAGTGACACTCCTATATTATAATGTTGATTATTAAGAAATAATGCTATGTGCATATTATACTGTTTTTCATCCTGCTCACGGTTTCCTACACATCCTTTTTTTTTTTTCATAGTCCGAAACTAAACATGAGAAAAAAAGATACTGCACCCTGCACCATCATGTATATTCAATTACTGCATTAGTCACCACGGTTGCATATTAAGTACCTGGTGTCTATAGACCCAGTGTTTGTTGGTCACTAGTAGTATAATCGGCACCAAGTGTCTGAATCTATAAACCATGTAGGTTAGTTGGAAATAATTGACACCTGGTGGTGCCAGGATCAATGTTCAGTACTGATCAATAGTGTTATAAAGGATGTCTGGTACCTGTCTGTATCTATGATCTAATCTGTGCCTGGTATATATCTATATACTGTATATTGGATGGCACCTGATGTCTGAATCTATGAACTGTGTAGGTCAGTCAGAGGTAGGTGACGCTTGGTGTCTATCTACAGTATTGGTCAGTAGAGAATGAATACTGCCTGGTATCTGTTGTACTGATATAATGGATGCCTGGTATCTGTATCTCTATGTATTGCACTGGTATACTGTGTACCTGGTGTCTATCTCTGTATACTGTATTAGTTATATAATGGGCACCTGGTGTCTGAATCTATGACCTGTGTAGGTCAGTCAGAGGTAGGTGACGCCTGGTGTCTATCTACAGTATTGGTCAGTAGAGAATAGATGCTGCCTGGTATCTGTTGTACTGATATAATGGATGCCTGGTATCTGTATCTATATGTATTGCACTGGTATACTATGTACCTGGTGTCTATCTCTGTATACTGTATTAGTTATATAATGGACACCTGGTGTCTGATTCAGTTGGCTATATGGTAATTGATGTCTGGTATATGTATCTTTGTACAGTATTGGTCATACTGATATAATGGATGCCTGGTATCTGTATCTATATGTATTGCACTGATATACTGTATACCTGGTGTCTATATTGTATTAGATAGTAGTTATATAATGGGCACCTGGTGTCTAAATATATGACCAGTGTAGGGTTAGTTGGGATATAATTGATTCTTGGTGTATATATCTAGATATAATAAATGCATGTCGTCACTATCGGTATACCATAGTGAACCGCACTCATATAATGGGAGCCTTGTGGGGGATTGTATACTGAGATGGATAAAACTGATATCATGTAATGGATTCCTGAAGTCTTTATTGATAGACCGTATTTTTCAGTACATGGTGCCTCTCTGTCTATATTCAACAGTATCAATAAAATGGATGTAGTGTGTGGGAATCTGTATACTGTAGGGGTTTTTAGTGATATAGTGAGCTCGCAGTGTGTCCATCCATATACTGAATTGGTCCATAGTGTTATAATGTACACCTAGTATCTATCTATATGCATTTTACTGATACAATGTATGCCCGGTAGATATCTATGTAAATTATATTGGTGAAGGGGACCTGGTGTCTGAACCAATGAACTGCATAGATCAGTCCGGATATATTTGACGCCTGGTGTCTACATTTTTGTGTTATGTTTTTGGATTGGAAACTGAGTAAAAACTCCCAAGTTTTAAGAAAGATTTGGAGAGTTTCTATTTCAAAAATTCCTCAAAAAACTCAGTATGCACATGCCCTTTATTAGTCCGATTTCCATCAGTCACCTAATTTTGTGGTAGATTTTTTCTTGCTTCCCAGCAGGAAACCAGAATAGATATTTACAGATGCCTTCTAATCTCATACTGTCTATCTATCTATTATTATTTATTATTATTGTTATAGCTCCATTTATTCCATGGCGCTTTACATGTGAGGAGTGGTATACATAATAAATACAAGTACAGTAATCTTAAACAATACAAGTGTCCGACTGGTCCAGGAGGAGAGAGGACCCTGCCCGCTAGGGGTCACAGTCTACAAGGGATGGGTGAGGATACAGTAGGTGAGGGTAGAGCTGATCGTGCAGCGGTTTGGTGGATCGGTGGTTACTGCAGGTTGTAGGCTTGTCGGGAGATCTAGGTCTTCAGGTTCCTTTTGAAGGTTTCCATGGTAGGTGAGAGTCTGATATGTTGGGGTAGAGAGTTCCATAGTAGGGGGGATGCACGGGAGAAAGCTTGTATGCGATTGTGGGAAGAGGAGATAAGAGGGGAGTGGAGAAGGAGATCTTGTGAGGATCGGAGGTTGCGTGCATGCAAGTAACGGGAGACGAGGTCACAGATGTGTGGATGGCTTTGTATGCCATGGTTAGGGTTTTGAACTGGAGTCTCTGGGTAATAGGGAGCCAGTGAAGAGATTGACAGAGAGGAGAGGCCGGGGAATAGCGGGGGGACAGGTGGATTAGTCGGGCAGTAGAGTTTAGGATAGATTGGAGGTGTGTGAGAGTGTTAAAGGGGAGGCCACAAAGTAGGAGGTTGCAGTAGTCAAGGTGGGAGATGATGAGGGCATCTATCATATAATATATCTATCCTATTTTTCGGATTATAAAACACACTTTTTTTCCCCAAAATTTGGGGGGAAAATGGGGATGCGTCTTATAATGCGTATATACCTTACCGGTACCGTTGCTGCAGGCCGCAGGCTGGGATGAGGGAGTTCCAGCTGTTCTGCGGGTGCCCGGCGGTGCTACTGGAAAATGTCCACTGGGGATGGCGCATGCGCAGATGGAGATCTCGGCACCAAGATCTCAGGAGATGAGATTTCAGCACTGAGATCTCCCGAGATCTTGCTGCCGAGATCTCCATCTACCATGTGCCAGCGTCCATTTTTCCGGAGTCCACCGCACAGGAGGAAACCATGGAACTGCTTGGGGCTCTGGCCTTTCGCAAATGGTCGGCAGAGACCCCCCCGCAACACCGGAGACACCAGCAGCACCATCAGACACCCCCATAGCACTGCCGGGCACCCACAGCACCGGAGACACCTGCAGCAGCATTGGGCAGCAGCGCCGGACACCCGCAGCGGCGTGCCACACATCGGAACACTCCCTCATCGCTGCCTGCAGCATCACCCCCAATCCTGCCTCCTCCAGAAGCAACCCTGGGACCCCGCATCACCGCAGCCACCACCCCCGGTAAGCAATAAGACGCATGGATTGTAGGAAGCACCAACATTTTATTAAAAAAAAAATCCTATTTTTCTCCTCAAAATTTGGGGGGTCTTATAATCCGGAGCGTTGTATAATCAGAAAAATACGGTATCTATCTATTTAATCTATCCTTTCCAATCAATTTCCTTCATACAATTTTGTGGTCAATATTTATCTTCAGTCTGTGAATGTAATCTATAATTCTTATGTGCAAACTGAAAATTTAAAAACATTAAGGAAATGAATTCTAGTTGGAAAATGGCAATTTACCTGCCGGCAATCTTTTTCTGTTTATACATCTTGGGTCAGGGCTGCACGGCGACATTTGGGAGAATTGTGGTCGCACAGCAAATGCCTCAGGGAGGAACAACAGGAAGGAGTGGAAAAAGATTGTACAAAGAATAATTACCGTAATGGGGTTTTCCCTTTTTATCTCCACAGACTAGAGCTACATTGTGACATGTGTCTCACCACACTGAAATCACAGCGTCACGTTGCGACATTACATGTAATGACTTCCTATAGTGTTGCATTGTGACCTGTGAAATAGTGCGACACAGAGCCACAAATGTTTCCAAATATGTCGGATTTTCTGTCGCTGGTCGACAGGCTTACCATAGACTTTTGACTTGGGGTTGATATATCTGCAACCTGGATGTTTTTATTTCCAGCAAAATCAGAACTTTAAAAAATAAAATGCTGGCAGTTGTAGTTTTGCAGTAGGTTGGTGACCACTAATAGTGGGATGTTGGCACCATTCACACAGTTACAAAGTACAATACAAAGTAGTAGAAGGAAAAATAGATTTTTTTTGTATTTGAGGAAGCCCTCCAGTCTAAATGGATGACGTCTATTGAGTGTTAGATATTCTGGGTTATAACGTTTTCCCAATTAGATATTAACTAACATTAAATATCAACAATATCGGACACCTCAGAAAATAAATTTTATCATAGACCGAGTGAGACATGTGGCTTTGTTACTGTTATGTCACCAGCTGCGAATATTCCCATCCAGAGTATATAAAGGAGTCAAAGCTCTAAGCTCAGTAGTCCTCCGAAACATGCAGTCTCGTATTTCTACATTAATAATAATAA
>VIAB01008900.1:78834-92584 GCA_009801035.1 Oophaga pumilio
TAATACAGGATGTAACTCTGGATCAGTACAGGATCAGTAATGTACACAGTGACTGCACTGTTGTATATTGAATAAAAATGTGAAATTATGTTCAGTGATGGACACACACTTCCTTGCATAAAAATATCTACGATCTGCTTTAAGAATAATTGCTGAGAAAATTGCCGGCGAAAACAAGTGTAACATCTAAAATAAAAAACCCTTCAAGCGATAAAAGAAAAAATGCGTGGGGTCGAAAACACAGTTTACATGGGGATAATTTATTTCTTGAGAACAAAAAGAGGAAGAGGACAGGATGCCACTAGAAGAGGATTGTGGTGACGTCAGAGTCCAGATTGCTGCTCTGGACTTGGAATGTCCTTGTTGTGGATTCTACATGAGATTGTAGATGTCCTAATAGCAGGGCATGTGTGTCACATACAGAGCAGGCCTGCGCAGTCCTTGTCTCCGCTCACTCACCATGCCTTATAAGGATTCTGTCTATAATGCAGGAAACGGGGAACTATGAGGGTAATCCTAATGACACCCCTAAAATGTATTCTGTTAAGAAACAATACAGCATGGCCATGCTTATAGATGTTTTTTGGAACAAAGCTTCTCTTCCCATTGCCTTCCAGATGGCTAAATTAACAAATTCTTGAGCCATTTTTCAAGAAGACCACACCAGGCTGCTTATTCCTGGCACTACTGTGAGCCATCTGAGTGACCTAAACCTGCTCCCATGGCTGCAGCGTCTCTGGACTTGTCTCCCATCGAGCACATCTGGGACATCATTGGTGATTACACCGGAGCTAGCTGTCAGCAGAGGATCTTGATGATTTACCCAAGAGCATTCTGCAGCTGAACCTTTCTCAGACAATTGTTAATTACCTCAGTGATAGCAGAGGAAGCTATAGGTGCCGGGATTTCTGCACGTGGCTCATACTCCAGACTGAATAAATCCAGATGTTATAAAAAAATGTGCATATAGTTTATTAGTCTATTGATCTTGTGATTTTCATAATTCCAAAGCTTTTGTGTTGCAATTTCAATGAGTGAGTATATTACATGGATAGATAGATTAGAGTCTAGGGTGGTTATCTAGTTTTCCTGCAGTAAAAGGAGTTCATCTATGAGATCTGTAGTAACCCATATAAAATGATTTATGGCGTTCACCATGTGGAATAAATATCAAGTACTGTTTTAAAAATCTTGTTTTTAGTTTACACCATCTCGCAAAAAGGAACAGTTAAAAGAAATGCATAGGTACACAAAAAATACACTATTTTCAAAAATAAAGTGTAAAATAGTTTTTTCATGCGCGAGTCTTAAAACAATAACTACAGGAGCAAAATATGACAAACTTATTTGGAGGGCTAGGCCAGTATAATGTGCGCCACTTTTCGATTAATTTGTTGGGTTACGGAAGGCCTGCCTTTCCATTAAGCCAAATCAACTTCATAAAAGTGCCTCAATTGCCGAAAAAGGAAAAGTTATAGTTTTTGCTCAAAACAACTGTCCACTAAATTTTCTATTTTTTTTTTTTTTACATCACTTAGTGCTTTTATTGCGCAAAAGCACACAAACCACAAAGTTAGATATTGTCATTTTCTTTCAGTTTAGCTTAATCTGCCCCAATATGTTAGAAAATTGTGCCGGTAAGGCTACATTTACACAACCTTATTTTTGATCGGAATGTTATGTATGGAAAAAAATGCACATCACATGGACAGCGCTCGGATCAATGTTATTCATTTGGGCCGTTCAGATAATCGTTTTCTTATTTGGACCAAAAATTTGCATGAAAACAAATTGCAGCATGCACTATTTTCGTCCATATTTTGCATGAAACGTTGGATCCCATACTAGTCAGTCAACCATGCTTTTTGTGCCTGGGTGGACACAGGCGAATTGGAGGCCAGACAGAGCACAAAGTGACGCCGTCTGCTTCAGGAAGGTGAATGGGCAACGTTTGGGGTTCCACCCAAATCCTGCTTTTCAGGGCTTCTGACGGAAGTGCAATGTTAACCTGGCCCCAGTTGACCGTGCTCGTTTGGCCAATAAATATTTCTCCTGACTCCCCCATACACACAAACGAGTGCTCAGCATGGCCGAGGATTCATGTGTACTCAATGAGGAAAGTGGAAAAGGGGAGAAAGATGGTGCACGGGGGCACTATACACACATAGATGATCAGCTAGCTGAGCATGTCAGGCTTTAGTTATATTTCAGTGTCCCTGCAATGCACAAATTACAGTGACAGGGAATTTTATTCTTGTCTTGCAACAGGAAGTAGCTAAGACAAATTACTGTGAAATGGGCTAATGATGTGGATAAGAATCCACACTCCCTTCTCAAAAACAAGCAATGCTGCATACCATTCAGAGGAGCCAGAAGTTCTGGGTAATGATAAAGTGTTTTATCACATTTCTAGAACATACTGGATCACATTTAAAAGGGACTTGTCAACTCTCCTGGGCTTGTCTACTTTAGTAAATACTTGTTTTCTCTGTGAACTAACAATCCAGAAGCATTCTTTGTTAGATAATAATAATAATCTTTATTTTTATATAGCGCTAACATATTCCGCAGCGCTTTACAGTTTGCACACATTATCATCACTGTCCCCGATGGGGCTCACAATCTAGATTCCCTATCAGTTTGTTTTTGGAGTGTGGGGGGAAGCCGGAGTACCTGGAGGAAACCCAAGCAAACACGGGGAGAACATGCAAACTCCTTGCAGATGTTAGATTGCGCCGTTCCTCTGTTGTTCCTCCTAGAAATTTATAAATGAATTGCCAACTGGGTTTTACCAGTCTCTACACTGCCCAATCACTGCTGATGGTATTGGATTGTGAAAGTGACACACCGCTTAGGCTATGTGCACACGTTCAGGATTATTTGCGTTTTTTTTGCATTTTTTCGCAGGAAAAAACGCGTCAAAAACGCATGAATTAAGCATCCTATCATTTAGAATGAATTCCGCAATTTTTGTGCACATGGTGTGTTTTTTTCCGCGAAAAAAACGCATCTCGGAAAAAGAACCAACATGTTAATTAATTTCGCGGAATTCTAGCGTTTTTCCCGCTATATTATTGACCTAGAAAGTTTAGGAAAAAATCGCGGTAAAAACGCGTAAAATCCGCACCAAAAATGCTCAAAATTAGTGCAAAAAAAGTGCGTTTTTACCGCGAAAAAAGTCCGGTTTTGCTCAGGAATATTCTGCAAACATTCCTGACGTGTGCACTTAGCCTTAGGACTAGAGGAATGGTAACTCCCAATGGATAACTTATGAATGAGCAGAGGAAAGAAACAACACAGAGTTCTAAGAAAAGATGATACAGAATTGCCATTTTATGGGGCTGGATTTAATACCGTTACATTTTACTTAATCCTTTTATATTACTGTTATACCAAGTATTTTCTACATGGAAAATAATGTGCTATTACAAGGTCATTTGCAATTTTTATTTTTTTTTACTTAGGAAGTCATTGCGATTGCTTTGCAGTCTTTGTAGCTTGCCACATTCTCTTCAGTAATAATAATAATAATCTTTATTTTTATATAGCACTAACATATTCCGCAGCGCTTTACAGTTTGCACACATTATCGTCGCTGTCCCCGATGGGGCTCACATTCTAGATTCCCTATCAGTATGTTTTTGGAGTGTGGGAGGAAACCGGAGAACCCGGAGGAAACCCACGCAAACACTGGGAGAACATACAAACTCCTTGCAGTGTAGCCCAGGCCTAACGCTAAGTTCACACTAGGCGTTTTTGCAGCGTTTTTTAATGCAATTTTTCGGTTGCGTTTTACAGTACCAGCAAAGTTTGAGATTTTGGAAATCTCATGCACACAGCTTGGTTTTTTTCTCATCAGAATTTTGTGTTTTGCATGTTTTTTTTGCACAATGGAGCATGTCACATCTCTCAGCAGCGTTTTTCACCCGTTGAAATGAATGGGTGGTAAAAAACCGCTGAAAACGCACCAAAAATGCAGGTATCAGGTTTTTCTGCGTTTTTTTTTTTTTGTGCCAAAACCTGATTTTATAGGATAGAACTTTTTTTTTCAACACTAAACTTTTGTCAGCATGACCAAGAGCTAAAACTGGCATGCAAAACCCACACAAACACATCAAAAATGCAGCAAAAAAACAAGGAAAACATTTTTTTCTGCAGCTTCTTTCATGCCAAGAAATCAGGTTTTGCAGCAGAAAAAACGCCTAGTGTGAACTTACCCTAATACTGATTTTCAGTGAAAGTTTTATAAATTACCACTCGTGATGAGCGAGCGTGGGGGAATGTGGCCGGAAGTCAAAGTGATGAGCGAGCGTGCTCCGTACTGCTCAATAGTCAATTGAGCATCGAGGTGCTCGGGTACGCTCGTTACTCGATCGAGTATCTCGGGAGCTTGAGTGCCATGGAGAGAGACTCGATTAGAGTACTGAGCACTCGAGCATTTCAGTGCTCGATCATCACTAATTGTTACCACAAAGTTTTCTAGTGGGCATTCTCCATGGAGCCGTTGTTTAATGGACTGTTTCTCCCAATAATGAAGGTCATAGAATGTCCCATGTATAGCGGAGTCAAGAAGATCTATGAGAGGACGCATTGTAGGATACTAAGACAATCAGACGAGTAACCCGAATAACTGAAGATCTGCCTGGAAACATTTCAATGGCGTTTATTGTTTGACTCCCACTCAATATTGAATCAGTGGCGTCAACTAATATTACACCATCAGTCTGCCCGACTATATGAATAGAAATTGAAAGCCTCAGTGTATAAAAAGTGTCTGGTAAAGAAGAGGAACAACAAGTATGACCAAAATTACAGCTACAGTGATTGATACTCAGAAATGTTAGGCTCTTAAATGGCAAATCTGTCTTGTGATATTGGAAGCAAAATTCCCAAAGGATTGTTTTAGGAAGATCTTTTACTTTTTTTATTTTTGTTTTCACTCTTGCCAGTGGGTTTTGTCTGGTATTGTAGCTCAGCCCCATTGACTTAAATCTGGTTGGGCTGCAATTCCAGAGACAGTCTATACAGTGAACAGTCACTATTTCTTGGGTAAAAGAAAAAAAATCTGACACTTTTTTTTGTTTGTTTTTGTTTCTAATCTTTAAAAATCGAAAAATAATTCTCGCCTTGTTATCTACAGAAACTCTCCTTTGTATATGAAAGTTTGGTAAAACCATGATCTTTATGAAAATACCAATGGAAAAAAATAGATTGTTGGCTGTATGATTGCAATTTAAAAATGCTTCACCTGATCCTACACTAGTGTAGTGTTAGGCGGTAATAATTTACTACTGGAGATTATTATTGTATTGATGGCTGGACTGTACAATACAAGCAATTGTTATCATCCACCTTTCCTGTCTCCCCTATTTCCTCATAGATTGTAAACTTGCGAGCAGCAGGACCCTCATTCCTTTTGGTGTCTGTTGATTTATGTGATTTATTGTTGTTCTGTAATGTTTTATATTTTCTGTACAAGTCCCCTCTAAAATGTAAAGTGCTGGGAATATGTGGGTGCTACAGACATACTATTATTATTATACAGGGCTTGGCAGTTGTGTTTTTGTTATTTATTTGTGTAGTTCCTCTATGGTTGTAGATTATTTACCGACTCAAGGACCTTTCATGGCCAAGGCTTAACCGTAATCTCCAGTATGTGGTCACAGTAGAAATGGAAAATAGCAACTTTGCTGACAAAATCAGGTTACTATTAATAACATAGCTAGATGGGGACAGGCAGGGCATTTGCTTTGTGTGATGGGTTTCAGGTCAAAAGGCTGTAAAATAATAGTATGTATTGGCCTGATATTTAGATAATAGACTGTGTAATGATTTTCAAAATGTAAAAGATTTTGCAAAATGAAGGAAAAGGCAATTTGTTCCCAAATTATATCCAAATGGGAAACTTTGGGTAAATATACAATGCCTGGTATTAAGCTTAAAAGGACATTTGGAAGGAGCATTGTGTCTATCAAGTCAGTGGCTCTTAGCCATTCAATGTATTGAGAGTATTCTCAGCAATGCTGATTGGCTGAGACCGACTGGTGGAACTCTACTCACAGTGTTCTTTTCAGTTGGATGCTGGACATGGTAACCAGCTCCACCTAAACTCTTCTGAGAGTTGCTTAGTCAGAGATTACTGGACCTAGTAGTTTATGGAATTTTGGTTAACATGTTAGGTATGCATATGGGCCCAATTTGCTACTTACAGAGAACCATTGGGCTTTTTAGGTCCTGCTGGTTTTATTTTATGGTCAACTATTTAATATCTTTATTTAAAAACAAAGAGACACCACAGGAGAGAAAAGTGCCAATAGGGTCTTATCTGATGATTATTTCAGGTTCTCAATAAGTTTGCAGTCCTCTGATGTTTCCTGATATTAAGACCTATAAATCATCAGAGTTGACAGCTGCTGCAGAACCACAGGTCAAACTGATGACCGAATCATAGTGTTAGAATTAGAGAATTCGTGGATATCATCCGCGCTGCGGTAAAAACAACGGTCCAGACGTGTATAAGATAAGAAATGGTCTTTTATTCTCAAATAAATAAAATAAAAAGACCATTTTTTATCTTCTACACGTCTGGACCGTTATTTTTACAGCAGCGCGGATGATATCCACGAATTCTCTAATTCTAACAATATCTTTATTTAAGGTACATTATCACTTCTTCTGGTCTTCTGGCTGATATTCCACAGCTTTTAAAGAGTAACTAAACTTTCATTTTTAAGAAAATAACTTTCCTGCTGGATAAAAATGATCAAACTTTACTAATCACTTCATTAGGGGATTTACCTTCATTTCTGTAAACAAAAAATGCATGTAACCCTGCTTTTCCCCAGCATGGATATCAGAACACACGCATTTGGAGTACAGATAATGGCATTGAAATGGTCAGTACCTGTCTCCTAATTTGAGTTTTCTGCTTCTCAGAGCAATCACCTGCAGCAGGCTTGTCCCAGATTTAGTGGGTTCTGCCTGCGCTCTTGTCACGTTGCTGTGACCCAACACTTTCTCCGTCCTAGGCTGGACAGACCCTCAGTGCCCCTGTATTCTATACTGAAATGGGAGCTATAGATTTACCATACTTATACGAGCCCCCTTCACCCAAAGTGATGCATACAGGCTGCTTGTGAAAGCAATCAATACTTCCATTACAGTATTTGGGGGCAATAAGGGTCTGTTTGACACACAACACAAGAAATGTATTTTACTGGAGTGTTAGGAGATAGTGCTATGGGTCAGACCAGCCACAGAGCAAAATTACAAGAGTGCTGATTGAGCTGGGGATGAGCTGCTGCAAGATATTCTCTGATAAGCAGAACCTTCAGAGGAGGACACAGGTGCTGATCCTGTCACTGACATCATCTGTACTCCAGACGAGTACATTCTGGTATCAAGTGTTGCAAATACAGTGAAAAGGGTTTGGAAGCCGCTTACTTGCATTTTTTTTTTTACATTAATTAAGGTAAATTCCCAAATGAGGTGATTTGCAAAGTTTCATAACTTTCCATGCTGGACAAAATTTATACAAAAAAAAAGAAAATTAAATAATGAAAATTTAGTTACTCTTTAATCTAAAGAAATAAAGTCTTACCCCATGTATATCCCAAAAACTATACGTTTGGAGTGTAGTACGAAGGCTGAGTGCGTGAAGGATGTCATAGGGAGTATTAGGCTATGTGCACACGTTGCGGATTCTGCTGCGGACCCGCAGCGGATTTTCTGCTGCAGATCCGCAGCAGAACTGCAAGTGATGTACAGTAGCATTAGATTCAATGTTAAACAAAAAACGCAGTGCACATGCTGCGGAATTTTCAGCGCGGAATTGGGTGTGGATTTAAATCCGCAGCATGTCACTTCTTTTGTGCAGTTCCGCAGCGTTGTCAGACCTGCTCTAAATAGAAATCCGCAGGTCTGAAAACGCAGGGGAAATCTGCACAAAAATCGCGGCAAATCCGCATCAAATCCGCAGGTAAAATCCAGGTCATTTTACCTGCGGATTTACCAAAATCTGCGCGGAAAATTCCGCAGCACAATCCGCACCGTCTGCACTTAGCCTTAGGATTATTTTAATGTGTCAGTCATTGACTGCTAGGGATCAGTTATAAAACATATGACGAAGTGCCATAGTAATACGGTATGTACTGGGATGTAGATTTAAGCTTCTAGTGTCTATTTATGTTGTTGAGGAACAATTGGGTTTTCTCCAGCATCACAGTTTGGGTGCAGCTCCTGTCTCTTGCACCCCTACTATAAGTAACTTCTACCAAGGGGCGGACATATCATTGGTGCAACCTGCGCAGCCACACAAGGGTCCAAGTGGTAAGTAGGCTCATTTCCACCCCCAAAACGTAGAATTGGGCATTATGATGGGCTATTAGACTGCAAAGGACACCTATATTGTTCTTGCTCAGTAGCCCTTTTTTGTCTGTGTCTGCCAGAATGTTCTGTATATGTGATTGCGGGAAGAACCTATCAGCGGTAAATGAGTTATCTAATGATCATCAACTGTAGATTTTCAGTTAAAGTTAAAGACATACTCCTTCTCCTCCTATCAAATTTTTTATCCTCTTAATATATTGCAATCATCATATTATATAGCCCTATGTACTTACAATTGCTAATTTTTCCTTTCTACCCAGCTAATTCTTTTCTTTTCCATTAGATCTATGTCATCACGCTATTAAAAACTGATTAGCTGAATCCTACTAAGCTTTATGTAGAAACAGGAGGTCAATTTAGGACTTGTAGGTCACAAAAAAAATCAGATGGGAGGGGCAAAGCAGCTGGGTCAGGAGTTGAAGAGAGGAATGATTTCTGCAGGGACAAGAGACTTCCTGTTTCTACATAGAGAAAAGAGAAGAATTAGCTGGGTAGAAAGGCAGAATGAGCAATTGTAAGTACACAGTGCTATATAATATGATGAATGCAATATTTTAAGAGGATACAACTTTTGATGGGTGTGCTGAAGAGTAAGTAAACTTTTAAAACATTTTTTTATATTTTACTGCTCTTCCAATTGCAATCGTATTGGTGCGGGTCCAGGTAGTGAGATGCGCATCGATCACTGAAACCCCTTTTCCCAACAGGTGCACAGCTCAAGTGACAGTCGCACACAGAGCACGGTATGGATTCATCAGAAAGCAGAGGCTTCGTAGCCCATTCTTTATATCGAATCCATACTCCACACTGTGCGCGTCCAGTCAAGAGTTACATGCTCCTATCGCCTGAGCTGCACACTTCTTGGGTAAGTTTTCTTTGAGCGATCGGTGGAGGTCCCAGCATGCGGAACTTCACCAATCTACTTTTAATTGAAAGAGCAGTAAAATATGAAAAAAAAAAAAGTTGTAAAAGGTTTACTTACTTTTTAAAAATAGAAAAGTGGATTTTACACCAGGGTACTACCAGGAAGAATCACATTAAAAAAATGATCAAATTGTTTGCAAAACATTTACAGGAGTTTTCAGGTCACTATACCTGAATTTTTACATTCCTAGAATTAAAGTTGCATCTGACCATGGAGCGTGCATTCAACATAGATTGCGTAACCGAACTGAAAACTGTTGTGTGTGTATATAATCTTATCAGAGATTATAACGTTAGAATCCATACAAATGCTCAGATGGTGTTCAGATGAATTAGAGCTGATTTTGTCACTGTCCAACATAACGCATGAAGTTAAAGGGGTTATCTCGTAACGTCCAAGACTCCTATTTGTCAGCGGTTGTTTTTTTTTTTTTTTTTTCAGAATTCTGGCAGAAAACTGAAATATTGCAAAATGTTGGTATTTTTACACCATTCCTGGTCAGCTTCTCCAATTTTTTTTTTATATTGGGCAGAGCTAAGCTAGGAGGGGGTGTGACAGAACACCGCCAACAAATACTCCATATTTTATTCCATAAAAATATTATACATTTGGACTTTTCTTGTGGTGGTGCATGCCATCTTCCAAATGAAAATGGATTGTTGCAATGAGACATTGCTTTTACGTTAATGCTGCAGGTTTCCTTACATTTCTATAGATCTGTATCACAATTAAATATTGCTGTATCTGTATAACTCTTGATGAACATTTATACATTTGTGGTAGATCTGAGTTTGTAATTTGGCATAACACATAATGAAATCATAATCCATTGTTTTGCTTGAGACTAAAATTATTCCGTCGTGTTATTTTAAAGCATTCCTGTTGTTTTGCATAAAATCTCTAGAAAAGCGGGGTCTTGAGCCCTCAGCCTATTAAGTTAAATCTGTTTTAGTGCGTGTACAAGTCTAATATGTTCTGGAATTGTTTTGACACTCCACTTCCCATCCATTCAGATTTAAAGGCTGTTTCATCTTCATCAGCATTCTGCAAGCACTATAGGTGCTGGAGCATGCTTTCCCTTATCCTTATCCTTATGCATGGCCTGCCTGCCTTTAACTGAATGACTGCTTCTCTGTTTCTGCTTGTGTACAGTTTTAGACAGGAGAGCAGGCATGAAGAGACAAAGATAAAGAAGAATCAGGCCTGAAAAACGCAAAATAATGGCCACTTTTGACTTGGTGACTGATTTTCTTTAAGTAAAGGAAGGGAATTAGAAAGTGTTTCATGTAGATGTTAACTGTGCTGTCTAATATAATGGCTGGCATGACTTCACACTGACTACACTGAGGGGAACGCTGTTTGAGACTGTGATAAGGAGGGAAATGGTGACTGAGCAGGATGTAGGAGAAAAGAGGGAAGTGACAGAACAGGAAAATAAATAATCAATGTGATTGTGACGCATCAGAGCTGTCCAGTGGTCATTATTGCAGTAAATGGCTCATAATGGACACAGAGCCGCTGTATCGGGATCAGTAAACAGTACTACACATGATAGGCTTAGATCCAGTGGATCAGTAGTCAGTATCACACGATTGGTCTAGATACATGACCCAATAGACAGTGTAAGCTTTAGATAAATTAGATTATCTGACAGTATCACACTTGATAGGATTAGATACATAGTCCAGTATCACACATGACAGGCTTAGAATCACTGGATCAGCAGTAAGTACTACACATGAAAGACCTAAATGCACTGGATCAGCAGACAGCATCCCATTGTTATAAGTTTTAATACACTGAACAACAGACAATATCATACACAAGTTTATATACACTGGATTAGAAGCCAATATAGCAAATGATGGGCTTAAAAACACAGCTCTCCAAACAGTATCACACAATGCACTTGTAATTTCTGATATGATGAGCTGATGTATTTAATACAAGATAGGCGTAGATAAAACAGTTCAGCAGCACGCTGTCCCTGAGAGTGTTATATTGTAATGTCTGTAATCCTGCTCATTCAGTTCACAGCTATGGCAGTACCACCCTCTATCGTATCCATAGAGCATCTTTATAGTCCTGTCTGATGCTCCTTTATGATAATGAGAAGTGTTGTTCATCACATTTTGCTAACTCTCGTGTATTCCTATTTTCCAGGCGGTGTTGTCCTGTGATGGTAAGCAGCGGATTCCTCTTTTATGTACTTTTTCCTTCTTGTCCATCTTAGAGTGCTGTGGAGCCACCTAGTGGCCAAATTAATTTAATTTACACATTTCTGTAGGTTTTTGGATCCCACTAGTTTTTTTGGCCAAAGTTCACATTCATGTTGCAAGGTTGATGGTACTATGTGTGATTGAAGTACATAAGTAGGGTCCTGACGCATTTTAACATAAGAAAAAAAAAACCTGTTTAAGTACAAGAAAGATGTGTATACTTTGTACCTTTGTTTAAGTACAGGCACCTCAAATTTACAGTGAAGGTTTTATTTTTCACTATGGCTGATGATATATTTGCTTTACAGAAATACCTGAATGCCAAGCAATCAGCGTCCAGGCGACGTCCTCCCAGATCACCATCACTGGACTGGTAGCGGGATTCTTCCTGCATAATATAACTGATATACATGGCAGCGCAATTCCGGCATCCGATAACAGCTGGAATAACACGTCTCTCATGATCTTTGTGTCTGGTACACAGTATGTGATCTACTATGGGAACGACACAGTCAGCTGCTGCCGCAACGTCACCACCAGTAAGTATGAGGCCGCTGCTCTCGTGAATTGTCTGGATCCATGTTGCATTTGTTCTGCTTGCAGATTCCTTTTTGGTTTCCATTTTTTTGCTGTCATATGAACATAAACCTCACCATTGGGGTTTGTTCTGGTTTCGTCATGTGACTGTGTGTTATTAAAAATTTTACTAATTCTGGAAAAGTTTGTAGATAACCAATATGGTGAACATTACATATTACTTATTGCCACCCCCGCTCACAATGATTTTAAAAGATGACACCATTTTCATCGACATAGAGTCTGCATGGAAATGTTGCAAATTCGTTTCATTACAGTGGATCAAATCTGTGTGCTGATCCAGTGACTGATGTCAGAGTTCCTGAAAAATCTAATTTTCCTGAAATAATCCACATCCGGTGGACATACCCTTAGGATGTGTTCACAATGAGTTCCTGATGTATCAAATCAATTTTGCCAAAATTCTGGCATGAATCGATTTTGAAACGTTTTCACACCAGTTTCTCCCAGCTTTGCTGAAATTTCACTCCAGTCTCTGACTGACAGAAACTGGAGTGAGCTTTCTGGCGAGGTGTATGGAGGCATACACCACTCATTGGATGTTCCTGATTCAGTAAGAAGCTTGCGCGTTTTAATGAATCAGGAGCATCTGACTCCTACACGCCGCCTTGAACAAAACTGAGTGAAAACTGAGTAGGATTTTGGACTTTTTCTGCTCAGTTTTTGCATCAAAAACTCCTTAAAAAACTGATTGAGCTATGTGGGACCACCACTAGACTTGTTGACAGAAGAGGGCCACTTTGATTTTAGGGGTGCATGTGGTTTATTATGACAAGTTTGCTTTAATAAGCTTTATCGTTCTAATTTATTTGTTTTTTGTTTTTTTTTTAACATCAGAGCCGATATCAGTGAACTCTCTGCAGATCAGCGATGTGACCCCATATTCTGTGTCTCTGACCTGGAGCCAACCTGATGAGTATCAGTCGTCTTACAGATACAGAGTCCAGACCAATGTCACCTCATCAGCCACATTGATAAATGATACAATAGTGACAAGCGAATCAGCGACAATAATGAATCTGACACCGGGAGAAACATATACATTCCTGGTCTATACAAGAGCTGCCGATAACACGGAGTCTGACCCGGTGTATAATACGACCTGCACAGGTGAGGACAGCGTGACTGGCACATATAAAAGATGGTATCCCCTTAATTAAAGTAATTAAAAAATAATTATCCTATACAGTGTATGACAAAAACTGTTAAAAAGATTGAAAGTTGATTGCCATTTTTCAGTTACCTTTCTCCCCCAAAAAGATGCAGTAAAAAGTAAACAAACATCATTCATAATCATAACCCAAAATGGTATCAATAAAAATCATAGCTCAAATCCCCAAAAAACAAGCTTTCACACAGGTCCATCAACAGAAGAATAAAAAAAGTTACGTGTCTGAGAAAATGGCAGCACAAATCAATTTTTTATTTTCTGTTCTGGAATTCAACATTTTTCTTAACCACCAAAATATAAAATACTAGCTGAAGAGCCCGGCGTTGCCCAGGCATAGTAACTGACTGTGGTTATTTATAACAAATTATAATGATATCAATATATATAAAGCTGAGTGTATAACCCCACCCACTCCACATAACCACATTCACTCTAATATCCCTCATCATC